>JAUPMG010298874.1:0-16987 GCA_031762675.1 Pachysandra terminalis | reverse complement strand
AGGTTTCAAATCTTAATTAGTCTAGCGTCTGGGATCAGATCGTTACAACTGGCTCTCAGCCTATCATGCTAGAATTAATTGTTTTGAGAAATCGATTTTGTTTTGTCTTCCTGGAGGTCGTTGTCTGACTTTCCGTGGATCAGAGAAGGACCGTTATCAGTCCAACTTCCTGTTTGCTACGGAAGGGGTACAAAAGCTATCCTTGGAGGAGATTCCTGTGGTGAGAGACTTTGGTCATGTATTCCAAGAGATCCCGGGTTTACTGCCTAAAAGGGAGGTAAACTTCTGCATCGAACTCATCCGTGGTACTAGTCCCATCTCGCTCGCGACTTATAGAATGGCTTCGACCGAGTTGCAGGAATTAAAGGTTCAATTGAATGAGTTGAGTGTTCTTGGGTTTATCAGACCTAGCATATCGCCATGGGGAGCTCCAATGCTGTTTGTGAAGAAGGACGGTTCTCTACGACTTTGCATTGACTACAGGCAGCTGAACCGTGGATTGATGATTTGTTCGACCAGTTGAGAGGAGCCCAGTACTTCTCGAAGATTGATTTGAGATCGGGGTATCACCAATTGAGGATTTGAGAAGAAGATATTCAGAAGATGACCTTTTGTACTCAATATGGGCATTATGAGTTCATTATCATGCCATTCGAGTTGACAAATGCACTAGCAGCCTTTATGGACCTTATGCACCGGGTATTTAGGTCTTTCCTTGATCGCTTCATTTTCATCTTTGTGCATGATATTCTGGTATATTCAAGTTCTTTAGAGGAGCATAAGGAGCATCGGCAAATTGTCCTTTAGACTTTGTTTGACCACCAGTTGTATGCTAAGATGGAGAAGTGTGAATTCTAGATGGACGAGGTAAAGTTTCTTGGGCACGTAGTTTCTAGGAGTGGTATCTTTATGGATCCGGCCAAGTTTTAGGCAGTTCTTGGGTGGGAGCGACCTAAGAATGAAACTGAGATCAAGAGTTTCCTAGGTCTTACGAGTTATTACAGGAGATTCATCGAGGGATTCTCATCGATTGTGGCACCATTGACTTGCTTGACTCAGAAGGAAGTTAAATTCATTTGGGACGAGAAGTGTGAAGCTGCTTTTGAAGAACTAAAGAAGAGATTGACTTCGGCACCTTCTCTTGTGGTACCGGTTGCAGGACAAGATCGAAGTCTACACTAATGCGTCATTGCAAGGTTTGGGAGTGGTTCTTATGCAGGAGGGCCGTGTTGTAGCGTATGTTTCTAGGCAAATTAAGGTGCATGAGAGCAACTACCCCACTCATGATCTAGAGTTTTCCGTCGTCGTTTTTGCTTTGAAGCTTTGGAGGCACTACCTTTACGGAGAGGAATTTGAGCTATTTTCGGTCCATAAGAGTCTAAAATACATTTTCACTTAGAAGGATCTTAGTATGTGCCAGAGGAGGTGGTTAGAGCTTGTGAATGATTATATCTCTACGCTTAACTACCATCTTAGGAAGGCTAATATGGTAGCAAACACTTTGAGCCGCAGACCGCGCGGAGTTCTTGTACAGTTGATTAGGCAAGAGTGGAGACTTGGGAGTCCAATCCACGGACTAGGAGCGTAGTGGTTATTTGTTCAGTCTTGTTGCCAATCCATCACTAAGGCAGCAGATTGCAGAGCATCAGAAGAACGATTTGGATCTACTGTCACTTGCAACGGATGATAGCAAGCCTGAGTGGGTTGTACATCCAGATGGTTTGATCAGATTTCGAGGTCGACTTTGCGTACCAGATGACTAGGGCATCAAGAGTGAGATCTTGGGCGAGTCACACAAGTTGCACTACTCCATTCATCCGGGGAGTACGAAGATATATCGAGATCTACGTCAGAATTTCTGGTGGCCAAGAATGAAGAGGGAGATCACTAAGTATGTGGCACGGTGTCTCACTTGTCAACAGGTGAAAGCCGAGCACATGAGATCAGCAAGACTTTTATAGCCATTGCCGATTGTAGAATGGAAGTGGGAGCATATCACCATGGATTTTGTAGTCGGACTACCGAAGACTCGAGGGAGCTTGGATTCGATTTGGGTGATTGTTGATCGATTGACCAAATCTGCTCATTTTCTACTGGTTCGAACCGTAGTTATGGCCGAGAAGATTGCAAGACTGTATGTATGTGAGATTGTGTGACTACACGGTGTCCCATTCAACATTGTATCAGATCGTGGACCCTTATTCACGTCCAGATTTTGAGAAGCGTTGCAGAAATCCATGGGTATGAGACTTGATTTCAGCATCGCTTATCACCTGCAGACGAATGGTCAGACCAAGAGAGTCAACCAAGTTCTGGAGGACATGTTGTGAGCTTGTGTGATGGATTTCAGATGAAATTGGGGAGAGCATCTACCATTAGTGGAGTTTTCCTACAACAACAGCTTTCATGCAAGTATAGGCATGGTGACTTTTGAAGCTTTGTACGGCCGCCCGTGTCGTCCACCCGTGTATTGGGCCGAAGTAGGAGAAGACAAAATTATTGGGCCTAAGCTAGTGCAACAAAGCATAGAGAAAGTGAAGCTCATTCAGGAGAGACTGAAAATAGCGTAAAGTAGAGAGAAGAACTATGCGGACAAGAGAAAGAAAGAGTTAGAGTTTTGGGAGGCATGATGCGATTCGGTAAGAAAGGAAATCTAGCACCTCGTTTCGTCGGACCGTTTGAGATACTCGAGCGGATCGGACATGTTGCATACCGGCTAGCCTAACCGCTGCAGTTGTCAGCTATTCATGATGTATTTCACGTATCACTTCTATAGAAATACGAGCCAGACCCTTCTCACGTGCTAGATTGGATGCAGTTGCAACTTCAAGAAGATGTAACCTATGTCGAGAAGTCAATACGGATCCTAGACCGTAAGGAGCAAGTGTTGCATACGGAGACTATACCATTGGTGAACATTCAATGGGGACATCACGATGAGATGGAAGCTTCTTGGGAGTGAGAGTCGGAGATTCAGGAGCACTACCCACATTTTTTCACAGATTGAGGTACTCAAATTTCGGGGACAAATTCTCTTAAGGGAGGTAGGTTGTAAGGACCTAAATCCACTAAGAGATCACCCATATTTAGTGATTTGAATTTACGTGGTTTAATGGTACTTTTCTGAATTTATTTGGTATATAAATGAGGTTTATATGCATTATGATTTTCTGTGTAATATAAATTATATAGTTGGGGTTACTTTACTAATTTGATAAAGTGGGGGAGTTGATTGAAATAAAATTCAATCAGTTGAGATTTGGGAAACTGGGCACGCAATCAGTTGATCGTGTGAACGGTTTTGGTAAGGTCGTGGAGATGGTTTTGGTAAGGTGAGGTTAAGAGAAAGGCCTCATTCTTGCTTTGATTCTAGATTTGAGATTTGAGAGAGTTGTAGAGGAGAAAAGAGAAGAAGAAGAAGACGATCATTTGAATAAAAGATTCCTTGAAGACCGAGATCGTTTGCAGCCGTGATTTATAGAGATGATCATCGAAGGAGTTTTTCTAGACCTTAGAAGATCCAGGTAAGTTGCTGGAATACGTATAGTACTCTTATCGAAATCTACATCTCAAGTTTTCTGTTTTCATGATGTTTGTGTTTATCGACGATTTATATGATTGGATTCTCATAGTGATAGTTTTGAATGATGTATTAATGCTTGTACGTGTTTTTGGTGTTGTGGATGTGGATTTATGATGTTTACACTTGATTTGATGACCTAAAGTTGGATTCCGGAACCTAGAGAAAAACCCAACATTTTCCCAGATTCATGCAATTCGGTAGACGTCGGTCTACCGACCACTCTGTTGACAGAGAGCAAATTTTAGTTCAAATTGGGAGTTCGGCAAACATCGGTACACAGACAACTCCACCGAACCCCCTGTGACTCACAGGCACCCTTTGGTCCACCGACCACCCTACCGACTGAGACTTATTTATATTCATTTTGGCTATTTGGCAGGCTTCGGTCCACCGACGACCCTGCCGAAGATCCTATATGTTGCACAGTAGTTTGGGATTTCTGAGGATGACCTAGGATGATGATGTGCGGCTTCAGCCATTGAATGTTGTTGATTCCGGAAGCAAGATTTGACTGCGGAGAGTCAGCCTTGGTGTTCAGAGGGTATTATGACCATCATTTCCACCTTAGGTTTGATCCGGTTTGGTTGTGAAGAATTAGTTAATCTATATGATTGTTCTTGTTGTGATAATGGATTGGAAGCTTATGAATGTGTGTAATCAGATTATCCACGTGTATGGGCTCACGGATAGTTTCTGTTGTAGACCTTCATTTGATATCCTAGATTAATGCATTACATACTAGGTTGATGTCAAGTGATAAGTGAATCAGGAGGTGGAAATCTACGGAGAAACAACTGCGATGCCTCCAATTAGGTTGACTATATACCCGTAGGGTGAAAGGGCCCACTTAAACTAGGGTAGGATGCCAGATTTCATCCTATACAGGTTCGCTAGTCCTCGGGTATGGTACACTCGTAAATTAGCTATATGGTGACCTTCGTGCCATGGGTTAGCGCCCATAATGGAGAGGGGACTTTTGGTAGTTCCTTGGACTATGTCCTAAATCGGTTATTGTTGTGAGAAGCTTTACGTGATGTCCACTTATCAGGAGATGTTAATCTTAGTACATTCATTGTGCATACATATCATTAATTGTGTGCTAATTCTCATTGCATCCATCTTTAGGCATGTGAATGATTTCATCTCATCTCATTTCATCCCATCTTAAATTACTAATTTTGTTATTGGATTATTGCTGTACTAACCCCTTGTGATTTGATCTCCATAAGAGGACGGGATACTATTTCATGCTTCTTATTGGGCATTATCGGTTCACACAACGTTTTGTGTTGTAGGATGGGAGGAGGTGCGACCGCATTAGCTGGATCGTTGCTGCTTGTGGACTTAGTTGTTTTCTTCTTTGATCGTTGGCTTGTACTCCTGAGGGAGTTAGACTTATGGTTTTGACTTAATCATGTGGTTGTCCAAACCTTTTGGATTTGTTGATTTTGGCTTGTTGGTATTCTGGCCCAGCTGAGGCCAAGGATTTTATTTTTAATTCATGACTTTTAATTTTATTGTTGTAGTACTTCCGCACTCTGATTCTATTATTAAATGAAAGTATCTATTGCTTTTATTTACTTATGGTTGTGGTAGCAATCCGCGGTCTAGATGTGGATCCCGAATGTCTCACCTCAAGATCTGTGCAATCCTTCATTAGGAATCGTGTCATGGGATCTGGGGCGTGACACCTACTTTCTTAGTAGCTATAGGAGGCAGATGACCGCATAGTTTATGAGACGAGAGCAAGGTCCACTCACTGTTGCACAGTATAAGGCCATATTCGCAATGATGTCGAGGGTTGCACCTGAAATGATCGCAAATGAAGCTAATAAGGCTGCCAAGTTTGAGGAAGGCCTAAGATCGTCGATTAGGATGAGGCCCCAGAGATTCAAAGTGTACTCGGATGTTTTAGAATGTGGAAGAATGGTAAAAAGAGACAACAATAGATATCATAATGAGAAGAAAGAAAGAGGACGAACCGAGATAGGAAGAAGACTCATAGGTCGAGGGAGCAAGACGAGGTGCATAGTACTGAGAACAGGCAGAGAATAGTTTAGAGGTTTGTTCCAGTTGACGCTACGGTTCAAGCGCTGGCACCACCTCAGCCACGCCTGCAATCCAAGTGTTACAACTGTGGGAAGTTGGGACACTTCAAGAGGTTTCGTAGAGAGTCAAGGAGGTATGTTGAGGATCAAGCAGTGGTAGAGACACGACCATCCCAACGGGGGAGAGTCAATGTTTTGAGTGGGGTAGCTAACAAGGTGATAAAAGGTATATGATGTACACATGTTTGATTTCTGATCATTTGATTATTGCATGAATTGATTATGACATGAACTGTGTTGTATTGCATGGTGAGTTTGTGTTATTATATTAACTTAATTGATATTAATTTGATTGAAGCATAACAAACCGTAGAATTGGGTACATTAGAAATCTAACATACATAATTTCGGGGACGAAATTTCCTAAAGGAGGGGAGAATGTAGTGACCTGGATCTAGAAAATATAATATTATAATTAGTGTCTGAGTAGCTGATTGAGTTAAATAATGAATGAGTAATTTTCTGGATTTACTGATGTGATTTCCTTAGTTAAATAGAACATTGGGGTTACATTATTAATCAAAGTATAGGATTGGGGTTAAATTGTAATTAATGGATAGTTTGGGGGAGTATAGTGTAATTAATTAAGTTTAAATTGCTGGAATTAGGACGTGGTCGTACGAATCTAAATTGGATAAGAAGGATAGTTTAATGATTTCATCTTCATGAATATCTATTGCCAAATCTAAAAGGTTTTCGTACATGAACCATTCTTGAACCGTCATGAGGGCTACAATGCTGCGAGGCTTTCAACTTAGTGCGTCGGCTACAACATTAGCCTTGCCCGGATGATATTGCAATGAGAAATTGTAGTTGTTGACTAGTTCCGTCTATCGTCTTTGTCGCATATTCAGGTCTTTTTGTGAGAATATGTACTTTAAGATCTTGTGATCCGAAAATACTTCAAAGATCTCGCTGTATAGGTGATGTCTCCAAATTTTGAGTGCGAATACCACGGCCGCTAACTCCAGATCATGATTAGGATAATTCCTCTCATGAACCCTGAGTTGTCTTGATGCGTAAGCCACCGCTTTTTCTTCTTGCATTAAAACACAATCAAGTCCTAATAATGATGTGTGCGCGTAGATCACGAACTTCCCGCCACTTGTAGGAAATATTAACACTGGTGTTGTTGTTAGCTTTTCCTTAAGTTCTGAAAAAGCTTGTTAGCATGCTTCGTCCCAAACGAACGTCACGTCCTTCCTTGTAAGCTTCTTCAACGGTGTTGCTATGCGAGAAAACCCTTCAATAAATCGACGATAATAGCCCGCCAATCCAAGGAAACTTCGAACTTCCGATACATTATTGGGCTGTTCCCAATCGTTTACTACTTTGACCTTGTCCGAATCCACTGTAATTCCATCCATAGACACTACATGTCCTAGGAACTTAACTTCTTCTTTTTAGAATTCGCACTTAGAGAATTTAGCATACAGTAAAGTCTACAAAGTGGTGTTGAGATGCTCGTCATGTTCTTCCTTGGTCTTGGAAAATACCAGAATGTCATCGACAAATACCACCAAAAATTTGTCTAAGTAGGGTTTGACAATCCTTTGCATCACGTCCATAAACACTGCTGGTGCATTGGTTAACCCAAAAGGCATGGCTACGAACTTGAAGTGTCCGTACCTCGTTCGGAATGTTGTTTTCGGAATGTCTCTTTCCTTGATTCTTAGTTGATGGTAGCCTAATCTGAGATTGATCTTTAAGAAGTATCTTGCTCCCTTCAATTGGTCAAAAATGTCTTCTATTCTTGGCAATGGGTACTTGTTTTTCACTTTTACTTGATTTAGCTTTCGATAAGCGATGCATAGCCTTAGTGTTTCATCCTTCTTCTTCACGAACAGAACTGGTGCTCCCCATGGTGATGAACTTGATCTTATGAATTGCAATGCAAGTAACTCATTTAATTGTATTCTAAGTTCTTTCAATTCAGTCGGTGCCATACGGTATGTAGGTAGTGCAATGGGATTTGCACCTACTGTTAGGTGAATACAAAACTCTACTTCTCTCTTCGGAGGTAATCCCTGTATGTCTTGGAATACGCTTCCAAATTGACACTATATGAATTAATTCCCAACCAACCTTCTCTTCGATAAATCATAAATCCAAACATGCCAAGTGATTCGACACTTCAGATTTAGATCTCGATACCTTAACTAAGTTGCCTTCCAGTGATCTAAAGGATATAATTCAATTATGACAGTCTATTTGCACACGATGCGCAATTAGCCAATCCATACCCAAAATTACATCAAAATCCTTCATGTTTAGCACAATTATGTCAATTGGTAGTGAGAACTCACCTATCATTACTAAGCAAGACTCATATACCTTCCCTAAGTATGTTGAACCTCCTACTAGATTTACCACTACAAGACTCTTTTCTAACTCCTTCAACGGTAAACCCAAATAGTTCACTAAAGAATGAGATATAAAAGAGTGTGATGCTCTCGTATCGAATAAAACCTTGGCTGATACATGAGAGATGCGAATAGTACCTTCCATGACTTCTCCTTGTTGTTGTTCCAAGGCATAGATCTTTCCTTTTTGAGTTGGATGCTGTTGCGGGGATCCATTCTTGGTTCCTTTAGGTGGTTGTGGTTGCTGTACCGGCTTTTGATTCTGTTGGTAATGCAGCTTTGGCACAAACTGTTGTTGTCCTTGGAAGAAGGTTTGTTATTGGGCCTTTGGAAGTCGGTAGTCCCTCATGCGGTGTCCTAGCCGTCCACAATTAAAGCACCTTATTGTCGAGTTTCCGAAGACTTGTGTGATTGCTGGCCCTTGTGTCATTTGCCTCTTTTGTTGATCAATTTTGTTGATCAATTTTCGAACCAATTTTCGGTTCGAAAATTGGTTTTTCCAGTCCTTTGATCTTGAAACTTTCGGTATTCCAGTATGTCCATCTCTACCTTACGAGCGACATCAACAACCCGGTGATACTTCGTAAACTCCCTCATAACCAGTCTACTTTTGATGATTGACTTCAGCCAGCTTTCAAATCTGAACGCTTTCTTTTCTTCCTCATCAACCGCGTAAGTAGCAAACTGAGATAGCTTCGTGAATTTTGTTGCGTACTCCGGTACTGTCATCGTTCCTTGTTCTAGCTTCATGAACTTCAGTTCCTTCTCCTTCCTAACAAATTTAGGGAAGTACTCCAAATAAAATCTCACACTGAAGTCTAGCCAAGTGTGAATTTGTGCTATCTCCAAGGCAAATTTCCACCATCTCCATTCTTCTCCCTCTAGCATGAATGCTGCAAATCGAACCGTTTCATGTTCATCCGCTTCCATCACTTCGAAGATATGCTCTAAGGATTAGTTGTTCCCTTGAAGACAGTAGGTCCAAGCTTCTTGAATTTCATGATGCTACGAGTATTCCTTTGTGCTTTCGTTTGTTGTGGCATTGATTGAGATTGTGCTTGCTGTTGTTGCATCATTGAGGTCATCTCTCCCAACGCATGGTAAACTCCAACAAGTTGCGGATCTTGAGCTTTTTGAGGATTCTGATTTTGAGTATCATCATCGGATCCTCTGGGTGCTTGGAGCAAATGATGCAAGGTGGGATAGGATTCTTTAGTTTGTTGATTTTCTGTTTTTTCGAATTCAGTTTATTTTGAGTTGTAATATATTAGGAGAACTTGAGTTTGAATTGAATTCTATTTTGGTTTTAATGATATGATGTAATGACATTTATTATTAAATGATGGTTTGATTTTATGTTTTAGCTTCTGCTTATGTGTTGATTGTTATGAGTTATGGTTGGTTTCCGCATCAAAGGGGTTTGGATCCAAAGGTCACACCTGGGAGTCCTAGAGATCCTATATATCGGATCCGAGGTGTGACACCGTGCCTGAGCACGGCCCGCTAAGAGCAGGAGCACGGCACAGCTCGCGGGCCACCGGGCAAAACACGCGCAACCCAAGCTAGCCTGGCTAGTCCAATTCGGCTAGTTAGGATGGATTCCAGCCAAAAATAGTCATTTTGACCAGAATCTGGGAAAAACTAGCTCTTTTTATCCAATAGCGACTAGTTTTGGCCGAGTTTTTAGTTAAAAAATATATTTTGACCAAATTTGCCTTCCCAACAGCCAAAATAAGGCTAGTTTAAGGACAAATTTGGCCTTTTTGACACTAATAAATGCCAACAATTTTGATATTTTCTAAATTTTTGTAAGTTTTAAGGAAAATGAGAGCCTCACCCACGGGGGACCTATAGGTCCCCCATAATAAGATTGTGACATGTGGGGATAAGTACAACCTATAACAATTTCAAAATGTTTTACCTCTTAAAAAAAACCTCTTTAAAATGAATAAAAGCTCTATGATAAAGTAAAAAATAATTAAAATTTAAAATATATAAACGAGATATAGGGTTCTATTTTTAGGTTTTGATTTGAAGGTTTATATTTTTGTTTTAAGGGTTAATATTTAGGGTTTATGGCTCATAATTTCTTTTAGGATTTTTAATTTTTTTTTTAAATTTTTAATATTTAGGGTTTATATTTCCTTTTAGGGATTTAATTTTTTAGAGATTTTAGGTTTTAATGTTCATCTCTTTCTTTTTAAGGTTTAATTTTTATTTTATTTTTATTTTTTTAAGGTTCATATTTCCTTTTAGGGTTTTAGTATTATAAGATAATATTTAAGATTTATGATTTTAGGATAATAAATTTTAATACTTAAAATTTAGAATTTATCTGTCTTTTATAATCCATATTTTTATTTATTTTTTCTTTAATCTTATTTCTAACTGTTTTTTAGTTTTAGTAAAACTCTTTACGGTGTGGAGTAATGTGATCAAGCGAGGGACCTATATTGGTTCCCGTGGGTGAGCTCCTCATGATTCAAGTTTTAAGAAGTTTATATCAGTTTTGTATAAGTTGTAAATATAATTTTCACTGATATATATTTTAATATAAATTTTATAAGTTGTAAATAATTTTTACCTTATAAAGTTTTTATAAATTTTATGGAAACCTTTTAAGTTTTATAAGTTATAAATTAACTTGTAAGTTTTTACAAGTTTTATACTTTTAAACTTATATTTTTTATAAGTTTAAATTTATATTTTTTTTATAAGTTTTATAGGTTTAAACTTATATTTCTATACATTTTTATAATTTTGTTAGGTTTCTTCAAGTTTTATAAGTTTGAATTTAAGTATTTTATAAGTTTAAATTTATATATATATTTTTAAGATTTTACAAGTTTGTTTATATTTGTTTTGTATTTTTTTTATATTCGTTTTTCATATCTGGGCGTGCCAGGCCGGCGGGCGGCCAAGCACGGGCACGGCACGCTCACTCAGGACGGCACGTAGCCCAGAACGGTTCGGCACGTGACAGCCATGCCATGGGACCCCTGCCGTGCTGGGCCTGGGGCTTCTCTAAATGGCACAGTTCGGAATGGTACGGTCCAGTACGGATCGCAGGCCGTATCAGCCCGAAATCATGACGGGCTCGCGTTTAACGTGCTGCGGGCCGTGCCGTGTCGGGCCATTTACATGCCTAATGATACATCAAAGTTTGTAGTGTAGGTGCTTCTGAAAGAAAATCGGATCTCTTGCGCTCCAAAATCGCAGCAGTTAGACCGAGTCACTCTCTCCTTCTTCAAAACAAAGTGAGCGTTAATCTGCAAAAGAAGAGAGCAAAAACAAGGTTTCAAAAGGGCTAGCAATCTCTGCATTCTATTCAGGTTAGTAATTCATGTATTCGCTTTTTCTTTCTGTAATCGCTTTCTTTCTCTCTTTCTGGATTTTTTTTTAATTGCATAATTCTGGATGCATGAATAATATGATAATAGAAAAAAAAAAGAATTGTATTCGGACTGGGAAATTTTGTTTAGGTTCCTGTTTTATGAGTTTGACTTGGTTGGGTCGATTACAGACTCGCAATTGATGTTAAGCTTCAAGTTTTGGATTTGAAAGGCCTTGTATCAACTGCAAATTTCTTTTTTCCTCAAAACTGATTTGGTTTCGCCAAGTTGATAAACTCTATATTGGTTTAGTTAGGCAGTGGAATTTATTGCCAATTTAATCTGGGGTTGGTGGAACTGTTTGGTCTTATGAAAGTCACTTGCTCTCTCTGTATTGTGCTAGATTGATATAAAAAAGTGATTAATTACCACTTAAGCATTTCATGGAATATTTATTGTTCGCGAAGAAAAAAAAAAGTTGTTTTCAAGTTGCATCAAGAAAATAAAGGAACTAAAAGAAGAAGAAAAACTGGTGCTGATAATATATATATATATTTTTTTGTGTAAATTGAGGACGTGTTTTTATGAAATTTCGAAAATGGGTGAGGTTCCTTATCAAACAAGTGACATCATAACAGAATGCTTGTGAGACTTGTGAGTCAATAGCAGAATCCTTTTACTATATAATAGTGTTATATTATTAACAGCAGAGAATCAAACATATAGCCATTCAGATGGCGTCATAATACAAGTCAAATAATGTTGAGCATAGACATTAGGTAATGCCTTTTCCCAAGTTGTTGGGGTTTGTGGCGTGGATTATGTTAGCAAGTTAAGAATAACTTGATGTATATCTTTGGTTATACTTTGTGTTTTCAAGTATCACAACCTCCATCCATGTCCTCAGACTTTTCCTCACCTTTTTAAAGCCTTCAACTTGTATTGCCATAAGAATATTAGTTTTACATGCCAAAACTATTTCAAGTTGGCTAAGTAAGAAGTGTGTAACTTTTTATCTTTGGTCAAATGTGAAAACACCTTAGATCAAAAAAGCCATTGTAATATTAATGGAAAATAGTTTACAATAAATCAATCTTAAGGTTTTAGCTGGATCTTTTATTTTCTATTGTGTGTGTTTGAATTAAGATACGAAGAATGAGATCTTTTTGTCTACTCCTTTAGATGGCCTCAGTGGAAGGTAAGGTGTCATCGGCTGCTCTTGCATTTATGGAGCTTGCAATACAACAGGTAATGTATAAATTATTAAATCAACAGAGAAGCTTAATTCAGAAGTTGGAGTTCATTACTTCTTTGAAAGAACTTAATCTCTCTTGAATCTTTGAATTTCATGAACCCCATATGATTAATTTCTACCATCTGTGATATGCTTGTGAGGACTTGACTATTCAGTGATGATCATGAAGAACAAGTTTTGTGGAGCAGAATAAGAATAGATCAATACATAATACCAGGAATATGTAAATAACCGTCTTGTTAAGATGCACGACTATACCAAACATCAATTTCAACTATGTACATTTGTATGCATGCGTGTAAATGTAGCAACTTCAACTGCTACATGTACACATTTACATGTATATATGTATTTATGTATGTATATATGTATAGTTCATAGAGGGTAATATTCACAAGTAGCAGCCGAACTTGTGGAACCAAAGGGGTAATATCCTTTGGTATATCAGCCTCTGTCCATTTGGAAATGTTTAACCCTCGTGCATGTGCAAAAAGTGCATGTTTGGTCCCTTTTTCACCTTTTTCCTGAATCGAACCTAGTCTTGCGATGTGGTAAAAGGCTTTTGGCTAAATTTCGGGTTGAGGTTAACTTTATGAATCTTGTTCGACCATTCCAACTTGTCATAAGATCGAAATAATGGTTCAAAATCCCTAACTTACGGGATTTAGTAAAATTTTACACCAGCTGCTAAACTCATGCAACCCCCCTTCTTAACTTTGGCTTGGGACTGGCAATGCATAAAGTGAAAACTAATACAACTTATATAATAGAGTTATTTAGATCTTTTTTTTTTTTTTTTTTTTTCTGTTTATTACATAGATCTAGTACTTGTTTAAACCAGTGTTTTTAAATGTTAAGGCGTGAGGCGAGGCGTAAGTCTCATGGGCATTTATTTTTTAAATTATAAAACAATTTATTAAATATATAATAAATAATAATACTCATTATAAATATAAAAGAATGTAAAAGAAATAAAAAAATGATATAAAAAGGTACAAAAATAAACAAAATTTCAAATTCCACACTAAAATAATTCAAAAGTACTTAGTCCATTCCATCATCAAGTAAAAGAAAAGCAAGTCATATGCATTACATCATCATCACCAACGGAAAACATATATGAATGTTCTAAATTCTAAACCCCAAACATTACATCAAACAAAATATTACTCTAAGTCATGCACATCAACCAAGTCATGTGCATAATCATCGAGTCTTCTTTTTCGTTGGGTTTGCTCGTTGAACCGTAAACTTCTTTTTTTCTTCTCCAAAAGTCAATGATAGTTTCTCTTAAATTTTAATAACTAAAAAGCTAAAAGACAACGTAAACAAGTTAACTACAATTAAATAATTAAAAAATTAAATCGTAGGTTTTGCTTTTTTTTTTCTTTTTTTTTTCTTTGTACTTTTCCTGTACGCACATGAGGCGCACACCTCATGTGTGAGGCGCTAAAAATAGCGTGAGGTGTATGCCTCACGAACGCCTCACCACATGAGATGTGCGCTTGACGAGCGCCTTGCGCTATTTCACTGCACCTCGTGGTGTTTTGTTACTCTCACGCCTCGAGGCTCACCTCGAGGCATAAACCTTGTACGCCTTTTAAAACACTGGTTTAAGCTAAGGCAAGTTAAGCAATTACTAAATAAGTATAGTTAAATAAGGGATCTAGATCTAGATAACTTTATATAAGTAAATGGAAAGTGAAGGGAGATAAATTGTGCCAACATATTTTGGCACCAAACATGAGCATTACAGTCAAGAGGAGCCATACAAAGGTCTAGACAGAGACCACAATAGATTGGCTAAATGTGTAGCTGCCCTATTCTATGAGCTGTATAATTATAAACTAATGTAGTTCATTCTTGGGCCAGAGGTGCAACTGTGGGTTTCTCAGCTTGCAGTTGCAACTTTAGGGCTTGTATTGTTTAGAGATATCTTATGACTTGGCTTATCCAGTGTTGTTTTAACTGAAATGGATCAAAGAAAACATGAATTTAAGGGTTCATGTTTACAGTGTTACAATTGATGTGTTGTCCCTCTCTTGTCATTATTGTTGGACTTATTATCTTTGTGTTGCATCCTTGAAGATAGTTTTGTTCTCTGACTCTTATTATGTTTGTTTCTGTCATTTTGACAGGCAAAGATTGCCTTCGACACGCTTGAAGTGCCTGTTGGGTAAGCCTATCGTTCTCCATGTTTACTAGTTCTAATCGTGAATCTGTATGACTCTCCAGAGGCATTTCAGTTAGGACTAAAGAATGACAGTGCAATGTCCAAATAAGAATTTATTGCTTTGTAGATAGCTTGTTGCATGATCATGTGAAGTTTTTCAATTTTCTTTTCACCTAGAACCCATTTTTCTTTTTAATGCTTTAATTGAACAGACTTAGGCTCCGTTTGGTATTGCTTTTCAAAAGTTGCTATAAAAAGCAGGAAAGCAAGAAGCAAAAAAGCATCTTTTCACAAGAGCTTCTTGTGAAACAAAACCGTTTGGTAAGCTATTGATTTTGTGTTGAGAAGCAAAAAATTAGGTTTGATAAAAGAAGAAAAAGGAAGCAAACAATTGCTTATTTACTTTTTTGTCATAAATTGGTGCTAAACACAATTAAAATTGTGACTCAGTTGACGTTTTTTCCAATAATCAAATCATCAAAAAGCATATCATAAATTGTTGCTAAACATGATTAAAATTGTGATTCAATTGACGTGTTCCCCAATATCCAACCCATCGAAAGCATGGGAAGGTCTCAATCTCATTGCAAATGATGAGTCTTCAAAGATAGTCGCCAGTCATCAGTCTAATCATCGATCGTCAAAGATGACTCCAGTCATCGAAAATAGTCACCAATTGTCAGAAATAGTCACCGACCTTTGAACATGGTCATTGATTTTTAAAGATGTTCGTCGATCGTCGGAGATACTCGGGGAAAATGTCCGGTGCCTTCTCTTATCCCTTCAAAGACTTTGGAAGCCATCAGACTCTTTAGAATTTAAAAAGTATGAAAGCAATTTATTGCTTAATGTGAGAAGCAATAATTTACTGCTTCTCACTTTAAGCAAATAAATTGCTTTTTTGCTTCTCTAAAAGTACTTCAATGTACAACCAAACGTTCTTTTTCCTTTCAAAAGCAAAATTTTGCTTACAAAAGCAGAAAAGCACTTTTGAAAAGCAATACCAAAGGAACGTTAATTGTGCCGCAGCTTTTCTTAGATAATGTTATGTTTTGGAAATTTGTATCTTAGAAAATTGCCCTTTAGTGGATGTACATGTTATCATTTTTAAACTTTCTTCTTTAGAATTTCATGATAAAGCTTACCATTTTTTGGTAGATTACACTTCTCCCGAGGCTTGGAAAAATAGCAAATACTTCACCTCAAATCTTTGATTGACAGCCCCAGATAGAAGCACAAAGTGGGTGCATTAACAATTTTGGAGATTTTACTTTTTTGTCTTTCTAGTTTAAATGCTTTTCTAATTTTATTCTGTCTCTATTATCTATATAAAGAGAAAGGGCCTCTGGAAGAGTATCAAGAATTTTCTTCCAAAAGTAACCTTGTAATACACTAAAATAATTGTTTTTTTTAGTTTCACTACAGTTTTTTCCAAATAATTTTCTAAAAGATATACAAACAAGAGATAACACAGAAAACTTACCTAATTATTTAGAACTAATTGATCTTTGTTGGTGTCTTTTTTGACTAGAGCACTACACATAAAAAACGACAACTAAGTGGTATAAATTGTCATGTCATATATTCAAATGTACAAAAAGAGTTGAGAAGGACTTCGTGCTTGTGAGTGAACAAGAGCTAAACTGAACGGGGGAACATAATTTGGATTTGGTGGCCAGCTCATGTCCAATGTCCAAATTCTAGGATCCTGTGCCATTTCTTAATAATTACAGCAACGTTATCTTACATTAAGTGTGAAATATCAATTACCAATATTACACATATATTAAATAGAGAGGAGTTCTCCATGCATGGGCATGAGCCCAGCCAGTGGGTGCATCTGGTCTTTAAGGTGTGGAGTCCATGGGCATGGGATTCATTAATAGTTGGGTGGAGTCCAATGTGTTAAGGTTTCAAATGCCGATTTCGCTAGACATTTCGCCAGACTTGTCAGGCGAAAGCATGCCGCCGACATGGTGTAAACTTTCGCTAGGTTGGGGAAATTTGGTTTTTTTTTTTGTTTTTTAAGGATTTAAATGAGGGATGGGGTTAAAATATGCCTAATAAGCCTAAAATATGTTAAAACAAACTTAAAGTACACCTAAAAAACCTAAAATATGCAAAAACACATGCATACATATACATTTACACATAGTTAGGCAAGTATGACGCA
>JAUPMG010298864.1:0-16988 GCA_031762675.1 Pachysandra terminalis | reverse complement strand
TTGTAGCCACACGAATCTTAATCAAACAATTAATTAATTATTCTACAATTCATGGGATGACCATATTAATGAATTAGAGAGATCATCAACACTTTACGTTAATTTCCATTGATTTCACATCACATTAGATTAATTAGTTTTAAATTGATTTCGTAGGAATTGTTAGAATAAAATCAACCATTTAATCCATTCCCTTTTTACATAATCAATAGGAATTCATTTAATAATTTAGGAAGAATTTCCACTGATCCTTGAGGTTCGACACCCTCAAAATATCCCTATCTGCAAAGATTCGTACTATTGCGAGTGGTTATTATTGACACATCAGGTGCCAATGGACTCAAAGGCTTCTTCCCATCGACATCGACTTTTCCACAACAAGAGAATCCTACATACCCCCGCCTACTAAGGGTGATGTAAGGAGATTCCACTCCCTTTCCTCGGATGAATAGTCTTGGCTGACTTAACAGAAATAGTCATGAATGTTACCTCAAGGAGCAATGGCGCCTCATCGACCTTCTCTCCTACCATATTGCTATATCCCGTCATCCCTCGCCTTACTTTACGCACGAAAATAGTTGTGACTCGGTGAAGGGTTGCGCTATAATTATACCATCGCGAGAATGCATTCCCTTGGGGGACTATCACCTCCCAATAATAACGTTTTTGAAGGATAAACCACAGAATAGAAAACAATGGTGGAGGAACACCATTGTCGGCCTCGATATCGGGAAGAGACACAATATAGTACTTGGAGACATTGTGACAAGTCAAGACGATGGGGAGTTCGTTTCCCAAAATAAATCACCTATCAATGGGTTGTGACCAATTCGCGGGAAATTCGGGCAGACCACCCTCACTGGAATGTTTCAGCATTACTAGTGCGCGCGAATGATGCTTCCTAAGCCAATACAAATGATGCGAATGAAGAGCATGACACCAACACAAAAAAGGGGTATTCTAACTTGTCTTTGGTGTTTGGAGCATGACGCCCACCTCAATCCCGTCACTATCATCCTAAGTCGGTACGAGTGTAGACATGATTATTTTAGGGAGATCTAGACCATTGGATGCAAGAGATGCATATTAACACAATAGTCCACGTACTATCGTAACAATCACAAGTTTGAATTTGTTTTCTTTCATGGATTCATATTTAAAGACTTTTGGAAATAAACCACTCAAAAGAGAAAAGTAACCATATTTAGACACAATTCAAAAGCAAAACATTTACCTATTTTATGAAAGGAAAGAAAGGGAGAATCAAAATAAAAGAAGAAACAAGAGATTTAAAAAATGAAAGGATATCCCTTGAATGAAGATACAAAAGAAGGCTATAAAAAGGTGTTGCTGGTTGTGAAAGAGGGATTCTTGGGGTTGAGAGAGTTAAAGAGTCAAAAAAAGAAAAAAAAAAGTAAAGGAAAGATAGAGAGAAGAAATATTGGTCGTATGAGAGGAGTTAAAGAAAATGGAGAAGACAGCCAAGTGTTGTTGTTCTCTCTTCATTTCCACCGGTGAACCGACCCAATCATCTCATTTTAAGATGGCCACTAGAAGCAACATCTTTCCAATCCATATTATGCGAATCCGTAACACACCGTCAACTTGATTCGTATCAAATCTGGTCCAGCCATTCATGAAAGGGATCGAAGGAGCCATCCCATAATGTGTACGGTTGAGATCAAGGTAAACAACCATCATCGCCATCAAAGTGTGCGGCTTGGATTAAGCCAAATAGCCACGGCATCCCCATCAAAGTGTGCGGTTCAAATTAAACCAACGAACCCATCATCGCCATCAAAGTGTGCGGTTCCAATTAAGCCAACGGCCTCGTCATCGCCACCAAAGTGTACGGTTCCAATTAAGTCAAGGCCTCGTCATCACCTTCAAAGTGTGCGGTTCAGATTAAGCAACAACTCTTGCATCACCATCAAAGTGTGCGGTTTGGATTAAACCAATGGCCTCGTCATCGTCGTCAAAGTGTGCGATTCCGATTAAGTCAACGGCCCCATCATCGCCATCAACGTGTGCGGTTTGGGTTAAGCCAACAATCGCCATCAAAGTGTGCTCTTTTTATTAAGCCAACGGTCTCGTTATCGTCATCAAAGTGTGCGGTTCCGATTAAGTCAACGATCCCGTAATTGTCATCAAAGTGTGCGGTTCGGATTAAGCCAATGACCCCGTCATCGCCATCAAAGTGCGTGGTTCCTTTATTGTGCGTTATATGATCGACGATCATCATCATCATCAAAGTGTGCGGTTCGGAACAAGCCAAACGGCCAATTACCGTTCCATCAACAGAGAATCAGAGGACCTTGTTCTTTGCAAAAAAGAGTTGTACTCATTAAATTCACAAATTAATAAAATTTGAATTTGTTGGCTATTTTTCATGTTTGGTTATTTTTAATCTCGCGAAATTTGTATCTACAAATTTTTGGCACACCAGGTGGGACATTGGCCCTTGCTGAAGAAGAAGCCATTGATGTACCTGTATGTCAAAGATGGCTACTACCCACGATTAGAAGAGAATTACAGGAGTCTAATGCTTATCTAGCTGCGACATTGGCCATTGCTGAAGGAGAAACCATTGATGTACTTGTATGTCAAAGATGGGTACTACCCACGATTAGAAGAGAGTTACGGGAGTCTAATGCCATTTCTATCTCTGTAATTGATGAAGACGATTGGCGCTACCAGATCATTGAATTTCTAGAGCATGGGAGATTAACTGATGAAATCAGGCATATAACCGAGATACGGCGTCGTGCATCTCGATTCATTTATTACAAGGGGACACTTTATAGACGCTCCTTCGAAGAACTGTTCTTATGATGTTTTGGCAAAGAAGAAGCTGCCCAAGCCCTATAAGAAGCTCATTTTCGAATTTGTGGTGCTCACCAATCGGGCCTCAAGTTGCATTTTTGAGTAAAGAGGATGGGTTATTATTTGCCTACCATGGTGCGCGATGCCATGGAATATGCAAAGAAATGCCAAGCCAATCAATTTCATGCCAACTTTATACATCAGCCACCTGAGCCTGTACATCCTACAGTGGCCTCATGGCCCTTCGATGCATGGGGACTTGATGTGGTTGGATCGCTCACACCTAAGTCTTCAAATGGACACCTTTATATATTAGCGGCCACCGACTATTTCTCCAAATGGGTTAAGGCCCATCCACTTAAAGAGGTGAAGAAAGAAATAGTGGTCAGCTTAATCCAAACTCACATCGTCTATTGATATGGAGTCCCTCGTTACATTGTCACTGATAATGGGAAGCCTTTCGATAACAACTTAATGGACCAGCTATGCCTAAAATTTGACATGAGACAACGCAAGCCTTCAATGTATAATGCTCCTGCCAATGGTCAAGCTGAGGCATTCAATAAGACTCTGTAAATTACTCAGGAAAGTTGTCTCGAAAACCAAACGAGATTGGCATGAGAGAATCGGAGAAGATCATTGGGCATATAGAACTACATATCGAACACCTACTCAAGCTACCCCATATTCTCCTGTCTACGGGGTAGAAACAGGTCTCTCACTTGAGTGCCAAATTCCTTTGCTCCACATTGCTATACAAGAAGGATTGACTAACGAAGAGAATGCCCAACTCCGCCTTGCAGAACTAGAAGCATTGGATGAAAAGAGTTTAGAAGAACAACAACAATTAGAATGCTACCAGGATCGCCTCTCCAGAGCTTTTAATAGAAAGGTTCGGCCAAGATCGTTTCAAAAAGGACACTTGGTTCTGGCAGTGAGAAGACTTATTGTCATTACCCATCAAACCGGGGGAAAATTCGTGTCAAATTCGGATTGGCCTTATTTGGTTCAAGAAGTCTACACCAGTGGTGCTTACAAGCTAGTCACAGAGGATGGACGGAGGATTGGTCCAATCAATGGAAAGTTTCTGAAAAGGTACTACGCATGAAGACATAATGTTGCTCCTTGTCATACGAGCCTAAACTACATCATACTCCTGGCTCATATGAGTCTGAACTATGAAAGGCAAAACAAAAAAAAAACTGCTAGAGTGAAAACCCAAAAAGGCAGTCTAGGCAAAAAGAAGGGCAAAAAAAAAAAAAAAAAAAGAGAAGAAAAAAGAAGAAACAATATAAGAACAAGGAATAAACATGGAAAAGTTGTGTGGATAAAATAAAGAGAATCTTTTGAGTTTGATGCTTAGAGACAAGCTTAACTATCAAAGCTGTTAAAAGTTTAAATCATCTAAGTATAGAGGAATCGTATGTAACCATCAAATTCAAGTTGTGTGTACCACACATAGGGCTACAAAGTTGAGCTGCATGTTACCCACAATTAAGCCGCAAACAAGTTGAGCGGCGTACCTAAAACCAAATCAACAATAAGTTGATTCATGTGCCAAAAATCAGGCCGCAAACAAGTTAGGCTGCACATGATCAAATTAAGGGTTGCATGACGTCAAAGTCAAAAAGCATGTAACCTAAAATTAGGCTGCACATGATCAAAGTAAGGGTTGCATGCCGTCAAAGTCGAAAAGCATGTAACCTAAAATCAGGCCGCAAACAAGTTAGGTTGCACATGATCAAAGTTAGTGTTGTATGCCATCAAATTCAAATAGCATGTAACCTAAAATTAGGCCGCGACCAAGTTAGGCTGCACCTGATCAAAGTTAGAGTTGTATGCCTTCAAAGTCAAATAACATGTAAGCTAAAATCAGGTCGCAAACAAGTTAGGCCGCTAATGAGACCAAAATGCGGACCAAAATGAGGCTGCAACCAAGTTAAGACAATCGAGACTAAAATGAGGCTGAAACCAAGTTGGGCCGCTCGAGACCAAAATGAAGCCACAACCATGTTAGGTCACTTGATAAAAATAAGGTTGCAATCAAGTTAGGTTGCTCGAGACCAAAATGAGGTCGCAACCAAGTTAGGCCAAGAGACTTGAAATTAGTCTACTCGGTATCAAGTCATCAACAAATCGAGGTGCATGCCATCAAGATCAAGTCACATACTACCTGAAATCGGACCGTATCAAACAAGATCTCTTCTAGCACTAAATATAGTCGCTAAGTGATTGAGCCACATATGGCCTAAAGTTGAGAGTTATAATCCGACTGCAACTAAAGTCAAGTTACAAATTGGTTGATGTTAAGTGAATCCATGGATCATAAACCAAGTAAAAAAAAAGACCTAATAATTCTCGGATCTCTACCCTTGTTGATATTAAATAAACAAAGCATAAGATCCAAGGGGGCAACATCTTTCCAATCCCATATTGCGCGAATCTGTTCATTGGTATTTCATACCTTCAACTTGATTTGTATCAAATCTGTTCCAGTCATTCATGAAAGATATCGAACGAGCCATCCCCTAACGTGTACTGTTGAGATCGAGGTAAACAACCATCATTGCCATCAAAGTGTTAGGATTAAGCCAAACGGCCCCCGGCCCTGGCATCGCCATCAAAGTGTGCAGTTCATTTTAAACTAACGACTCCATCACCGCCATCAAAGTGTGCGATTCCGATTGAGCTGACAACCCCGTCATCACCATCAATGTGTGCAGTTCGAATTAAGTCAAAGATCCCGTCATTGACATCAAAGTGTATGGTTCGAATTAAGGCAACAATCCCGGCATCGCCATCAAAGTGTGCGGTTCGGATTAAACCAATGGCCTCGTCATCGCCATCAAAGTGTGCCATTCCGATTAAGTCAACATCCCCATCATCGCCATCAAAGTGTGCGGTTCGGATTAAGCCAACGACCCTGACATACCCATCAAAGTGTGCGGTTCAGATTAAACCAACGACCTCGTCATCGCCATCAAAGTGTGCGGTTTCGATTAAGCCAACGGTCCCGTCGTTGTCATCAATGTGTGCGGTTTCGATTAAGTCAATAGCCTCGTCATTATCATCAAAGTGTGCGGTTCGGATTAAGCCAACGACCCCATCATCGCCATCATAGTGTGTGGTTCCTTTACCGTGTGATCTATGATCGACAATTATCATCGCCATCAAAGTGTGCGGTTCGGATCAAGCTAAATGGCCAATTACTGTTCGATCAACAGAGAATCAGAGGACCTTTTTCTTTGCAAGAAAGAGTTGTACTCATTAAATTCACAAATTAATAAAATTTGAATTTGTTAGCTATTTTTCATGTTCGGTTATTTTTAATCGCGCGAAATTTGTGTCTATAAATTTCTGGCACGCCCGGTGGGATAGCTTTTTCCTCTCATCTTTCTAGTTGAAATTTGAGTCATTATGCCTCCAATGGGTTCGCAAAATCTCGACGATGACAAGGGTGCCAAGAATGCCGATAAGACCACATCCAACAACTCCTTCGTGGAACCCATCACATGAAGCCATTCAAAGGCTATGAGCTCTAATACTTCATCATCAAATACATCAAATGTGTCATTGGAAAAACCAACTGGTCGGTCCAACCAAATCAAACTGGTCATTTCCTTGATATCCTGAAGGCTAAGGAAAAAAAACTATGATTCAAAGAAATTCGTTACCACTAGTGAAGGATGTCATTCCAGAAGGTCAAATTTTTGAACCTTACTCAAGCACCAGTTCAACACCTTAGATTCCCACGATCAGTAAGAATCCCACACTTCTTCATATTCCATTGTCATGCCTGCCATGATGACTGGGGCTACCACAATAGAGTAACAAATTGCTGGTATGGCCCAAGTCATTTCCAAACTCACTAAAACTGTCGAGGACTAGGACTTACAGATAGCATCTCTCATGTATAAGCTGGAAGGTAGGGATGTTAGTGAATCGAGTTGAGGACCTGAGCATCCCCCTGGCTTCACACCCCAAGTCACACTTGCTGTTAATACCACTTGGACTAACCGCAACCCAAATAATACATGAAGAAGCACAATCAACATCAATAGCCTCGCTGTCTGTACAACAATTACAGGACATGTTCACAAACACCATTAGAGCGTAATATGAAGGGGAATCCCAATCCAAGATCATGTATTGAAAGACGTACACTAAGCGCATCGACAATTTGAGAATGCCGATGGGTTACGAACCTCTTAAATTTCAACAATTTGATGGGAAAGGCAACACAAAATAGCATATAGCACATTTCGTGGAAACTTGCAATAATGTCGGCACGGATGGAGACCTCGTAAAAACAATTCGTCCGTTCTTTGAAAGGGAATGCATTTGATTGGTACACAGACATGGAACCGGGAAGCATTGACAGTTGGGAACAGTTGGAACGAGAATTCGTTAATTGATTGTACAACACTCGCTGTACAGTGAGCATGATGGAGCTCACTAACGCAAAACGATGGAAGGATGAGCCTGTAGTTGATTACATTAGCCGGTGGCGTTCACTATGTCTCAACTGCAATGGCCGTCTCTCAGAAATCTCAGCAGTTGAAATGTGTATTCAAGGAATTCATTGGGGATTCCTTTACATTCTCCAAGGCATTAAGTCGCGAGCATTCAAAGCGTTAGCCATGCATGCCCATGACATGAGCTTAGCATTGCTACCCATGTTAATACAACTGCTGTGGTTATTAATCAGCGCAAAGAGACAATGGATCGAAAGAGGAATGAAAAATCTTCCAGAAACAATGTTAATGAATCTTTGATAGTCACTACAGCTCCATTAAGAGTCCCGAAGAATACAAAGAAAGAGACGAAACAAGAATTTACACAATCAAGCAAAAGGCGTCGGTATACATTGAAAGAGAGCGAGGAAAAAGAATAACCATTCCCCGACTCTGATGTGCTGAGAATGCTTGACTATCTACTAGAGAAGAATCTTATAGAGTTTCCTGAATCTAAGTGGCCAGAAGAAGCAGGCAAAGGTTGACGACCCAAAATATTGCAAGTATCATCAAGTGATCAACCATTCGATAGAAAAGTGTTTTGTTGAAAGATAGATTCACGAGACTTGCAAAAGAAGGAAAGATCCTCTTAGACATGGATGATGAAGTGGAGGAGTCAAACCATGTAGCTGTCACCATGGGACCGACAAACCCTTCAAAAATGACTCCGAAAAACTCCTCACAAAGAGAATTGATCCAAGTTATTCAATTTGGATCACTAGATCCGGTGTCATTCTCTGCTTCGTCTCAATCTCACATAGCATCAGAAGCGACAAAGCCAATATCTCGCCACCCCATTAATGACATTGAAGATCTTTCAGAGTCCAAGTCAATTGTCGCAAACGAAGAAGGGTGGAATCTTGTGCCACCGCGAAGACATAACAAGAACCATCTTCCTCATTATCAAATATTTCAAAGCAAAATGGCACAAAGGAGGACAAGTCTCCGCAGTCATCCAAAAAGGATGTCTCAAACTCCAAAAGGGGACATGCCTCAAGCATGTGATGCTTTTAAGAAACTCAATGTGTTCCCATCACCTTGCGGGAATTCCTCCCTAAGGGATTACTTCAAAATGAAAATCAAGTGTCAGTTCATATGACTTCATGCAATGTATCCTGAGAAGAAGAAGGTTCAAGAACAAAGGAAACTTATATTCTTGATGGCGAAATCGCGACGACTTCACGCTGGAAGCCTACTAAGCAGGAGGTTGTAGAGAAACTCAAAGAAGCACCATCAGTTTTGGGTATTCCTGAAAGGTTAGAACTTGCACCAAAGTTGCACTGAGTCCTTATTCAAGCACTCGAAAATCCTGAGGAATATGTGGAAGAAATCTCTCAAATGGGGTTCAAAGATGACCATTCCCTCTGTGCCGCATGCCATGAGGTAATATTCTTCACAGATGAAGATTTGCAATTATGTTCTAAACCACATAAACCAGCCATTTTATGTCTATGGATTCATATGAAAACAGAGGATAAGATGCATCCTCATTGATGGAGGATTTGCAGTCAACATTATGTCAAGATCTACAATGAATCAGATTGGGATCACTGCAGACAAGCTCTCGCATAGTCGTCTAATGATACACAGCTTCAATCATGGTGGACAACGTGTATAGGCATGGTCCGCCTTAAGCTTTCCGTTGGAGAGCTGAACTCATGCACCCTATTTCATTTGATAGATACCAAAATAGCTTTCAATCTACTACTAGGACGACCATGGATCCATGGTAATGAGATAGTGTCGTCGACTCTGCCAGTGCTTTAAATTCTGTAGAAATGGAGAGCTGAAGAAGGTTGAAGCTGATACACAACCATTCACCGAAGATAAACCTCATTTTGTAGATGCAAAGTTTTATGTGGAGAATGATGACATGCAAGAAATCGTCCCACCAAAGATTCAATTAACAGGGATAGCCAAACCGAGAAAAAGGCGTTACAGTTGACTTAGATTTTCCCGGAGTTCCGTTAAGTAGTGAAGCTAAGATAAACGGTACAACAAAGGCTCTTATATCTCAAATGGAAGAAATGCAAAAAACATCAGAAATACCTATTATACCCCCAATTTTGCGATATGTCCTGAGATCTCAGCGGAAGAATGGACAGTTTCCTTTTGTCGAATATCCAAAGCCTGCGGCAAGCAAACCAAGACCTGTAGGGTCATAAAACAAGAGCTAAAGCATGAGTTGATGATTCCCATCGTCAAGCTAAATCAACCACTTATAGCCCGAAAACCTACCAAAGGATTCGTAAGGCAATCGCAAGGAATAAAGGATGAAAATCTGTCTCTTCCGAAAGAGCGAACCAGTGAAGGCTTTGATCCAAAGACTTACAAGCTCATGGCTAATGCGGGCTATAACTTTACACACCCAAATACATTGGGAGAACTGAGTCTTGAAATCACAGGTGAGAAAGTCTATGGGCTAAATGAATCCCGACATAAACTAAGACATAAAGGGTATAAAGTAGACCCTCCAAAGATAGGCATTGACTTCACATCTGTTGAGCCCGCACGCATCTCTGCCAAGAGTAAACGAAAGAATGTGAGCAAACACATCACTGTAGAGGAGGCTGATGACACTATTTAGAATCAACTCCTGCTCGTGTCTCAGTTTTTCATCGTATTGATCCCCTTGCCTTGCGAATCTCCGTATTCGTGAGGTTGGGAACATCATCACAAATACAAGATGTGCATCCTCAAACAACAGGAGATTTAGCTATCTCTCGACTTGGAATATTTGAGTGAATGCTATGAACGACAAGGAGAAGTAAAGAAGCTGCTAAGTTAGAAGATCACAAGGAAACTCACAGTTCTCATCTCGCATGAAACGTCAATCTTCACTGACATTGACTATGGGTGGGGAGCTTAAAGTCAAACGTCGGATCATCGTAGTAACAAAACCTCAGGGAGTGATGCTTAATAGGGATCCTTTTGAGGATGAAAGTGAGGATGTTTCCATCTAACATATTACTATGGAAGTGGAATCAGAGTCAAGTACCCTACTTGATGAAGATCCTGATGATACACCCCCAACACTCGAGGATAGGGGGCAAGATACTGTAGCTGAACTCAAAGAACTCAACCTCGGAAGATCTGAAGATCCACGACCTATTTTTGTTAGTACATTACTAGCACCATAGGATGGACGAAGGAAAGGTATGCTTAAAGATACGAAGATGCTCCTTGTCGTACGAGCCTAAACTACATGATACTCCTGGCCCATATGAATCTAAACTATGAAAGGCAAAAAAAAAATGCTAGAGTGCAAACTCGAAAAGGCGGTCTAGGCAAAGAGAAGGGGAAAAAAAGAAAAGAAGAAACAATATAAGAAATTAGGTTGAAAACCTGAAAGGGCGTCCTAAACCACCAAATGAACTATGTGAGACTTGATCCCTATGTGGATACGTAGGCAACATGGGAAGTTACTTAAGGTCCAGTCCAAATCATCATTATCCACCATTTTGTTACTCTTCGTTCACTTGAGTATGAATTGTGGACACCACGAATGGTATGCATAATCTTTACGCCTTAGTCAAAGTCATATTTGCATGAAAACCCAAAAAGGAGAGAACAAGGAATAAACATGTGAAAAGTTGTGTGAATAAAAGGAAGAGAATCTTTTGAGTTTGATGCTTAGAAACAAACTTAACTATCAAAGCTGTTAAAAGTTTAAATCATCCAAGTATAGAGGAATCGCATTTTGCCATCAAATTCAAGTCGTGTGTAGGTCACACATAGAGCTACAAAGCTGAGCTGCGTGTAACCCAAAATTATGCCGCCAACAAATTGAGTTGCGTGCTTAAAATCTAATCAACAATAAGTTGATTCATGTGCCAAAAATTTGGCTGCAAACAAGTTAGGCTGCACATGATCAGAGTAAGGGTTGCATGACATCAAAGCCAAAAAGCATGTAACCTAAAATTAGGCCGCACATGATCAAAGTAAGGGTTGCATGCTGTCAAAGTCAAAAAACATGTAACCTAAAATTGGGCCACAAACAAGTTAGGCCGCACATGATCAGAGTTAGAGTTGTATGCCATCAAATTCAAATAGCATGTAACCTCAATTGGGCCGCAACCAAGTTAGGCCGCACCTGATCAAAGTTAGAGTTGTATGCCTTCAAAGGAAAAGAACATGTAACCTAAAATCCGGCCGCAAACAAGTTAGGCTGCACATGAGACCAAAATGCTGCCGCAATCAAGTTAAATCACCCGAGACCAAAATGAGGCTACAACCAAGTTAAGACAATCGAGACCAAAATGAGGCCATATCCAAGTTAGGCAGGTCAAGACCAAAATGAAGCCACAAGCAAGTTTGGTCAGCCTAGAAAAATAAGGCTGTAACCAAGTAAGGCTGCTCAAGACCAAAATGAGGCCTCAACCAAGTTAGGTCGCGAGACTTGAAATTAGGCCACCTGGTATCAAGTCCTTAACAAATCGAGTTGCATGCCATCAAGGTCAAGTCATATACTACTTGAAATCAGACCGTATCAGACAAGACCGCTTCTAGCATGAAATATAGTCGCTAAGTGGTCGAGCCACATATGGCCTAAAGTTGAGAGTTATAACCCGACTGCAACTAAAGTCAAGTCACAAATTGGTCGATGTTAAGTGAATCTGTGGATCACAAATTGAGTGAAAAAAAGACCTAATACTGAGTAGGGGTTTCTCAGATCTCTACCCTTGTTGATATTAATTAAACAAAGCAAAAGATCCGAGGGGGCATCTGTAAACAAGATTGTTTTTGGGAGATCTAGATCGTTGGATGCAAGATGTGCATATTAACACAGTAGTCCACGTACTATCATAACAATCACAAGTTAGACTTTTTCTGTTTCATAGGTCATAACTAAAGACTTTTGGAAATAAACCATTCGAAATAGCAAAGTAACCATATTTAGACACAGTTCAAAGCAAGACAATTACCTATTTTATGAAAGGAAAGAAAGGGAGAATCAAAATAAAAAAAGAAACAAGAGATTTAAAAAAACGAAAGGTGATCCCTTGAATGAAGATACAGAAGAAAGTAATAAAAAGGTGTTACTGGTCGTGAAATAGGGATTCTTGGGGTTGAGAGAGTTAAAGAGTCAAAAATAAATAAAATAAGAGGAAAGATAGAGAGAAGAAATACTGGTCGTGTGAGAGACGAGTTAAAGAGAACGAAGAAGACGGCCAAGTGTTGATGTTCTCTCTTCATTTCCACCGATGAACTGACCCGATCATCTAATTGTAAAACGGCCACTAGAAGCAACATCTTTCCAATCCCATATTGTGTGAATCCGTTAAGTGGTATTTCACACCGTCAACTTGATTCGTATCAAATCTGTTCCCGTCATCCATGAAAGAGATCGAATGAGCCATCCCATAACGTGTACGGTTGAGATCTAGGTAAACAACCGTCATCGCCATCAAAGTGTGCGGTTTAGATTAAGTCAAACGGTCTCGGCGTCGCCATCAAAGTGTGCAGTTCAGATTAAACTAACGACCCCATCACCGCGATCAACGTGTGCAATTCTGATTAAGCCAACAACCCTATCATCACCATCAAAGTGTGCAGTTCGGATTAAACCAACGATTCGGTCATCGACATCAAAGTAAGCAGTTTGGATTAAGCCAATAACCCCGGCATCGCCATCAATGGTTTACGGTTTGATTATTACCAATGGCCTCTTCATCGCCATCAAAGGGTGCGGTTCCAGTCATCGCCATCAAAGTGTGCAGTTCAAATTAAGCCAACGACCCCGGCATCGCCATCAAGGTGTGTGGTTCAGATTAAACCAACGGCCTCATCATCGCCATCAAAGTGTGTGGTTTCGATTAAGGCAACGGTCTCGTCATCGTTAACAAAGTGTGTGGTTCTGATTAAGTCAACGGCCCTGTCATTGTCATCAAAGTGTGCAGTTCAAATTAAGCCAACGACCCCGTCATCGCCATCAAAGTGTGTGGTTCCTTTATCGTGCGATCTATGATCGACGATCATCATCATTGCCATCAAAGTGTGTAGTTCGGATCAAACCAAACGGCCAATTATTGTTCGATCAATAGAGAATCAGAGGACCCTGTTCATTGCAAAAAGGAGTTGTACTCATTAAATTCACAAATTAATAAAATTTGAATTTGTTGGCTATTTTTCGTGTTTGGTTATTTTTAGTTGCACGAAATTTGTGTTTACAACGAGGTCGACAATTTCTTGCCCAGGGAACCTGCGCTAAGATCTACCAGGCCAAGAACACAAAAAATGAAGAGAACGTGCAACTAAATTTCTCGACAAGAAAAAGATCTTAAAAGCGGGTTTGCTCGCTCATATCAAGCGCGAAATTTCGATCCTACACCGTGTTTGGGATTCAAACATCATTTAGTTCAACGAAGTCATGAAGATGAAGGCGAAGACCTATTTTGTGATGAGTATGCGGAGAAAGGAACCATGGTTTTCTACCGTCTACAAGAATATAATCGGTGCTCATCATGCATCCTGCCATCCGTGCGGGCCAACGCGTGCTAATGCCTGCAATTGTGTGTGTGCCAACGCCCCCACTGTGCGTGTGTTAATGCTCGAAAAGGCTCGTGTGCGCCAAGAATCTACTCTTGAGCTTATCCTTCCTCTGATTATTCCTTTTTATTAAAATTTTACTTGAAAATTATGATTTCATGTTTTTGTCTCTGAAGCTCAAGAACAACAAGATGGATGATATGGTCTGCTCCCTAATTCACTTCAAAAAGGGAGGGTCCATACATCATATGCGGAGTTGTCATGAGCGGATATTTCCTTCTAAATTAGAAGAACGGGACACCCTTGAGCGATCCTATCAATGTGAAATGGATCAGGTTGTATCACGAGGGTCGTTCAGACCAGGAATGACTTTTCTTAATCAAAAGGAACAATCTGAACAAGAACGATAGAGCGACGCAGATCCATCTTTGCGTCACTCTCCTCGTCGTCATCGGCGGGATTCGAAGGCATTTCTCCAAAAATATGAAATCATCTGGGATTTGAAAGCATTCAAACCACAAATGCAATCGAAGAAGATCCTACGACGATCGGTGACATCCTCCTTGACTCCTATCAGACTGTAAGGATCGTCTTCCTGATGGATAGCACGTGCCTTTTCTTTAAGTTGAGCATTTGGTATACCCTCCATCTGGTATTCCAACACTCGCGCCCGAGACTCTAAAGATGACGCGGCTTGGAATTGAACAGCGAAAGTGTCCATCCAGAGAAAAGCGAAGAAGTCGACGAAAAAGACCCTTGTAATACGAGCTGGTTCTTTCAAGGGACAGTGATGCTATCTCTTCCACCAGAACAAAATAGTCCACCCACATTACCCTACGGAAGGATATGTGATCAGCCATCCGACAAGCTTCAAAGAATGTTGGAATGGTACCCAATAAAGTTTCTCTTGCTTCGCGAAGGATTGGAAGAGTATGGGGCCAATGCACTTCAAGGCACCCAGGATTGAATATGCCTGGATCCCTCAGCTCATGAAGACAAATACAAACTTGCCTACAATATTCCATGGGAGGAAGAACACGAATGTCGTGTGTATCACCTAAGTCTGCGCCATGCGTCATTAGTCTTATACGGCTTAATCTGGACTTCTCTCTTTTATATGCTAGGAGGAGAGGAAAGACAATCTGGGCAAGGTAAGTGTCACATCCTAAACCATTGAGACCATCGATATTCCCAATAGTAAAGTATGTAACTCTCACCCCAATAAAACATGGGTGTGGAAATAAATAATCTAAACAATAATAGTTTTAGGTATACTTAAGTAAAAATACATAATTTGGTCTTATTACAACTGTTTTGATGAGTCTATAAATAAAAACTACTATAAAATCCTAATTACCGTTTCTTCAATTCTAGTCCCATCCCAAGCTCTCCTTAGCTACTTGGTTTCCTGAAAAACATAAATGAACATACATAAGCTGGAAAGCCCAAATAAGTAGTCCGTCAAAGCAAGGTATTTACTCAAATTCCAAAGTTATGATATACAAACAATTAATAAGATAGATAAAATAAATATAATTTGGAAATTATAGGATAATCATAACAGAAATTAAATAACAAGTCTTTCTCTCCCAATCTCACTTTGGTATATGAAATAATGGTCCACATCTCAAATCCTAATTCTATATGCAGAATTAAATCAAGTGTATCATAAACAAGATACTCACAATAATATCAACAAAGAATATGCAATGCAAGTGCAGTTAAGTATGCTAATCATATAAGTTCCCACATGATCTATTATTCATTCAGCAAGATGTCTTCTCGAACCACCCCCTCATACAGCGCCACTCTCAAGTTAAGATATTTCATGTGCGCATCATAGTTCTAAGGGGTTTCGACCTAGAGGCACAATTCTCCCACTTATTTGTGATAATGGGTAATACTCGAAAGAGTTCCAATTGTAAATTCCTTAAGGAATCATGCAGATTAACAACTACTAGAAGGGTAGATATTGGGCATCAAATCTTGAACATTCCCTCACCTTATCATCTTTCCACAAGTTTGTTGGGTTCACCATGCAAGGATATAGCCTTCACCTTGGGAGCAAACAAATAAATTGGTATATTGGGATGTATAGTCCCTCAGCACATAATAATATCACATAGTCCAACCATAGGACAAAAATGGGTAAAATGGTCAAGTCTCAAGTGTAATCCAATCCCATCAAAGGCCTAGGGTCTCAGACTTTCTATCATAGCAAGTGGTCCAAATGCAACTCATATATTCAGATCATTAATTTGCACAAACAATGTCTCATAGGCATATATTCAAATCATCAAGGACATGAGCACATTCTCGTGATTCTAAATTAATAATGCATAAGTTCATATCTTAGGCAAGAATATCCATATACATATAATAATCATAATAGCAGTAATGATGTATGTATTCATAATTAATAAGACATTCCATTCACATACACATAATTACATAAACAGTGGAAATACATAGTCATTGGATTATTATTCAAATTCTGTACTTAGTCATACACAACAAGAGGGTATGGCATTGCTGGAATGGTCAGGAGTCTGGTCTCTTAAGTATCTCAGAATATCACTACATAATCCAAGGCATTAATGGGTTAAACTCAGTTTAGTCTTGGTTAGAACTAGGTTAGAAAGGTCTTGGGTTATTAGGTTTAATTCTGGGGTCTAATGTCTTGGTAAATCAATTAGATTTGGTCTACTTTAGATGTCCAAAGGTTTAGGGTCCAAAATAGGTCATTATGGCTCTCGGCGCATGCTCATCGCATATATCGGCGTGTGTCTCGGCGTGCTCAGAAGGTCTCCAGAAGGTATGATATGAAGGTATTTTGGGTTTGGTCAAAACAAAGGCTCAGCGCATATCTCGGTGCATCGAAATATGTCTCGGCGTGAACACCAGGGACCATATTTATTTACTGTGACGCTCGGCACGTACTCGGCGCATTGTGTTAGGGGCTCAGCATGAAAACAAGTGAGCAGTTTCACAGTATATGGGGCTCGGCGCGTAGTCGGCGCACCGTGGGTAGTCGTCGAAGTGCATTCTGGGCTAATTTTGATTGTGATTTCTTCCAAAAGGTTCTTATAACTCAAGGGTGCTTCGAATTTGTGATCTAAGGCATTAGATTGGGTTTTTAATAATCTCAAAAGGGTTTCTTGG
>JAUPMG010298844.1:4866-16991 GCA_031762675.1 Pachysandra terminalis | reverse complement strand
ACAAGTTGATCTCTTGCCTCCAAGTATCAAAGACTTGCAGTTTAGCCGGTTTCTTAAAAATGGTGAGGGATTTAATTAATGCTCAGTTAAACTCTCCATGAATAACTCTTTCATACCTTAGTACTCTGTTCATGATCCCATGTTTTTTTGATATCCCTACTCATGAAATGGTGCTTTGCTGAAAGATATGGGAATAGCTGTGTATACATGCATGTTTTGTTTTGTTTTTATTGGCTGTAAATAGTGGCATGTATAAATTGCTAGCTTTTATGTGTGAAAATTGTTCAATGAATGACGTGTCCTCGTACATGTACTTAAGTTTCAGTGTCCTAAGATACAGCATTTAGATGAATCTAATGCTTATATGCGTACCCAAACAGACACTTATACCTGTGTCCATGTGGCATAGATCATTTCTAAGCACTTGGAAAAACCAGAATTCAGAATACCCGTTCTTTCTCATTGCATGAACTTAGCGCTTGCCGGGGACAGCAATTGTTGAATCCTGGAGATAACCGCCATCAACCTAAGAGCACCAATGTATTCAAGAGACAAGCAAGGGCATATTTTACCCTAATGAGGGTAAGCTAAATAAGTATCTCAATTGATCAGTTATTCTAAATTTATTATATTTTTATCTGTTAATTGTGGTTTTTTCAGCTTCATCATCTTTGATTACTTCACGCCATTAGTTTTCCAACCAAAAAATGTTGATCAAATGGCTCAAATAATTTCTTTGATTTGTAAATTATTTGTTTAATGTTCTATATATAATTGTATAGTATTTGGGCAATCAAGTAACTAAGCTGATTTAATTAAATTTCCCAAGTTAAGAAATTCTGTTCTAGTGGCAATATCACCGCTTTATTTCAATTTCAAAGATATTGTTTCTTCAGGTAGCAAGGTGATATAAAACAGCTTGTTGCTTTACTCCGCTATGCTGTTACTTCTTTTTACAACTATCTTTAATTACCACAAGAAATGGAAATAAGCAATTTAATTCTAGTAGCCCGTGTCTTGCTTTTTGGACTCAGGTTTTCCACTGCTAGCAAGGGTGATGGCCGCGACATTTTGTGTTACACTGGCAGCATCATTGGCTGCACGGCATGGATCGACATCCATGGCTGCATTTCAAATCTGCTTGCAGATTTGGTTGACATCATCTCTTGTTGCTGATGGGTTGGCTGTTGCTGGACAGGTAAGAAATGCATTTGAATTTTTTTTTTTTGATCGGTAAAAGTATCTATTATGTATGTATTAATGGTAATTACTGTACATAGTGTATGTGTATATACATCAATCCCCCCAACAATAAAACATTGCTCCAAGACAGAGAATCCCCCCAACAATAAAATATTGCTCTAATGCATTTGAAAATTTTAATGTAGCATAAACATATTGCATCTAACTTCTTCAGTCTGTTGCAATTTTTTTGAAAAACTGGACAGCAATTGAACCAAAATTTCAAGACGAAAGGTCAAACCGTGGTTCAATGAGGTTCATACAAGCCGAGCTGATTTTATTTATTTAATACTTTTACATATATTATTAATAGATTAGAAATACTTGAATCTATTACTCAGTTATAAATAATTACTCAAGTACAAAAGATTTTTATAAATATTTATTAGTAGATAGTTAAATACTTAAATATATTGTTCAATTTGGAAATAAATAGTTAAATACAAACGTGAAAAAAAATGAAAAATAAGAAAGAGCTAGAATATTAGAGAATAAAAACTTGTGTGAAAATTTATAGAGAAAATTGCAAATAAGCCTTCACAGCTTTATCTTCTTTTTAGTTCTCTATAATTTTGCTACCTACTTATCCTTCCTACTTTACAATTTATTTGTCATTTCAATCATATAATAGTACCAACTAGGATAAAGCAACATTCTAAAATTAAAACTTATAAAAGTACCCACCCCTACCACCCTCACCCCACCACCCCCCACCCCCACCACCATCAATTTGTTGCAGCTACTCAACCTATCAACTCCTTAGCATTTGTGTTTGACGGCGTTAATTTTGGAGTATATGATTTTGCATATTCTGCTTATTCGATGGCAAGTTTATGAAACCTAGCCCAAACTACGGGCAACACACGTGCGCACGCACACACACATATACATTCCTGAATTTAATTTTTCCCTATGGGTTTCTTCTTTCTTCAGGTTCTAGTTGCTGTTGTGAGCATTGTATGCTTATTTCTACTCTCTTCAAGTAACGGCTTTGTTGGAATTTGGATTGCTTTGACCATTTACATGAGCCTGCGTGCATTGCTGGATTTTGGAGGTAATTTCTTTCATGCAAAATCTAGGAACTCGTGTCATAAGGTGTCTTTAAGCACCAAATTTTAGTCATTTAGTTTGCTGTTGTTATAAATGATCAAAACCCACCATCTGATGGATCTAACTAGAGAGATCAAACTTGCCAAAAGTCGGCGTGATCAAATTTTTTCATCCACTTGATTTCATCATGTAAAATTTATTAAAATGTCTTTGTAAAAGATATTATAAAAGTTAAATTTAATAAGGTTTCAATTATGCCGTTTTGGACATCGAGATTCTTGATAGCGGTGGGGTCCATGGTGTAAAGGATCGGCCGATCCAACTTGGGATCGGCTCGGGACGAGTTGCGATCCCAAACTGATCCCTAATTTATTAAAAATTCTGACTCTATCCAAAACTGAGTCAGATCGTCCGAACCAGATGATCTGACTTGGTTTTGGACGAGTCGGTTCGAATTTCACCAAAAGGCAGCCAATTTTCAATTTTTTTGTTTTTGTTTTTGGAAGGTTACATTTTCAAATTTATTTTAACCATTCTCCTTACATTTGCAGGATGGGAACTGGAACAGGACCTTGGAGGTACCTCAGGAAATGATTGTGCCATGGCTATGGTTGGGTCATACTCATATAGCTCTACAGGCTTTTTGTTTTCTTTAGTTATAGGAGAAACATGTTTCCCGTTAATCTCTTTTTACTCAACATATCTGGTGCTTTAAGATTCTTAGTGTTACTTGTATCAAGTTTGTGATGTGTTTAGGACCTTAGCTATGAGTATTGTTGTTTAACAAACCAAGGGAGAAGCATCAAGGTTTCAAGTCTCGGGATCATGGAGTGAATCGGTCCCGGCCAAGATCCAGATCGGTGATACCGGTCTGTCTGGATCCCATACAAAAGTTGGATCGCCCATTTTTTAAAAAAAAAAAAAATGAATCGGTTGGACTGGTCACTGGATTGGCAGTACCAGTCAATACCGAGCTTGTCCAAATCGATACTTGTTGGACCGTTTCATTTATAAATAAAAAAAAAAACTTTGGATCGTTTGGACCGGTTGTATTGGTCAGTCCATGATGGTATCGGTTGTATTGGTCAGTCCATGATGGTATCGGTTGGATCAATCTGATCCAAAGCCACTTGATACAATAGTTGTATTGTGCTTATGATCGAATTGGTCTTGACAATCTCGGTACTGATCAGCCGGTATAGATTGGATCGGTCCGATTCTTGAAACCTTGAGAAGCATTAGATACGTGGTTAGGGTTGATCACGGGCTCAAACTGGTTTGGTCCGATTCTTGAAACCTTGAGAAGCATTAGATACGTGGTTAGGGTTGATCACAGGCTCAAACTGGTTTGGACAAGAAGTTTAAGTCACTAAAGTAAGGGTCTGTTTGGCTTTGCTTCTTGAAACGAGAAGTGATTCCTTTAAAATTGAGTCATATGAAGTGCTTCATAAGAACTGTTTCAAATGAATAAAAGATGTTTGGTAAGCACCTGTTGAAAAAGTGCTTTCAATTTGTGAGAAGCTTGTGTAAAGTAGAAAATCTATATTCAGTAGGAGTTTTGTTCATGAAGATAATATGAGTAAAAAAGAAATGTTAAAAGTTTTAAAGGAGCATAGAAGACCATATGACATTTTATTCGTGAAAATAACATGGGTAAAACAGGTATTTTAAAAGTTTTAAAGGGGCATATAAGACCATAAGACATATTTCATTAAAACCTCAAACTCACGCAAACATAATTTCAAAAGCAAGAAATATTAGCTTCAAAAAAATCAACGTTTAGATGAAGCAATTCTTGTAGAATCACTTTTTACTTGAGTTTATCAAACTCTTATTTACTTTTTTGAAGCCCTTTTGGACTCGGAAATCACTTCTAGAGCCTGAAAAAGCAATGTCAAACACACTCTTATTCGAGCCTGCTGTGTTCATTACATTGACCCCTCCCTTAAGTTTGGCACAATGGCAACAAAGGCCCCTCAAACCTTGGCCATTACAAGTAATACTTTTATTGGATCAAACTAGAAGGGGTCCAAACAATAAGTAATAGAAACTGATCATTTGACTATAATTCTCTCAATCAATTGATATGTTACGTATAATAAAAAAATATAAAAAATTAAATTATTAATTTATCTTATAATTATAACAGATAGGTGAGGTGTTCATAACTTTCAATGTCACGAAAGCTTTTTCTTCTTCCATATAATAAACACTTATTTTGTTCTTAAAATCATTAAACCAGGTATATATATAGGGGTATTTTCGTCCTTAAAACATGGTGATGGAAGGAGTTTGTTGTAACATACCTTCAAACTACAGGTGAGATGTTTGTGATGGCGGAGGTTTGAGAGATATTTGTTGCCATTATACCAAACCCAAAGGGGTATAAATGTTTGTACGTACTTCCTCTGTTCCCAACAAACTTTATTATTTACTATATGTACCCATTACACCACTTTTTCTGGACTGAAACACAAAGCAACAACCTTAATCAGAGATGATGAATCATCACCATATACTATAAAATGGAAAAGGATATATGATGGATGGCTCAGTTCCACCATCTCATGACTCTCATGTATGACTCATGATACCTCCTCATAACTAACAGTCTTAACACTTATCCTTCCACATTTAGCTACTTTTGGCTACCAAAACCCTAAAAATATTTCCTTCCTAACATTTGTGTGGAGCTTGGCCAATGCACCAAGTGCTTATCACCCAAATATAGTTTAGGATGCGTTTGCTCTGGCTTGTGCTTATGGATAAGCACTTATTGGATAATTGGTTCAATGGGAGCACTTATCCACATCAGAAATAAGCTGCTTACTTGAAGAAAATGGTGTTTGGTAAATACATTCATTTAAATTTAGAGGTAAAATAGGAATTATAAAAATATTATTTACAATTTAGAAATAACATTTATTTAAGTGTATGAAAGTTTAGGGGTAAAATAGGTATTATAAAAATATTCCCGGACAAGTGATAAGAAATGCTCTTGAGAACAGCTTTTCTTACCCATTAGGCGTTACTGTTACCAAACACACTTCTAATTTTAAAAAGTGCTTTCACCAAGCGCTTATCACCCAAATATAGTTTAATTATGGTTAAAAGATTTAATCACAGTTAAGCACACACATGCTTCCATGCACAGACTTAAAAAAAAATGAAATAAAATTAGAAAAAAAAAAACTAAAATAATTATTTTAGATCCCATGAATGGCTTGTTTTTATATCTCATCTGATGCACTAAAGCAACATTAGTGGAAGAAGTTGGGTCATTAACCAAATCCAACTCTTCCACCAAAATATTTAAATAAAAGATAGTACACTTACTGCTCAAGAAACAACCGTAACTAAGGACTTGGATCCAAACCATACCATGACAGTGATAAGGTATTAAATTTTTCATTAGCAAAAATTGGTTAGTCTACCCTAATCCTTAATAAATTTGCTGCATTATGAAGCGGTTTAGTTCGCTAATACGACATTAAAAACACGCATCTTGTTATTAGATCAAAGATTAAAGTCTCGAGACTAAGGACCAGACCGGCAGTAATGTAGATCAAGGTTTAAAATCTCGGGACCGAGGACCAGACCAGCGGTACATTGTTGTATCGTGGCTTGGGACCGAAGCGGCGGTCCCAATACCACCCAGCCAATACGGACCGATCCTGTAAAACCTTGCATTGGATCATGCACTTTATTTGCTAATTTACATATTTTCGGCTTAATTTACAAAAACAAATAGGTACTCCAACATAATAATTCAACGAAAGAAGAGATAAAACAGTTAATTAACTATTAATAATAATCTTGATTCCATTAAATTTGTTGAAATTAAAACAGTTTTAACATTCAACCTACTACCACAAGAACACAACATTCACCTAACATGGATCAACATTGATTCATCAAATACAAAAATGTCCCAAGCACAAACAATCTAATCTCCCCTAATCACAAACCTAAACCATGTCCATTCAACATTCCTAAAAAGCAAAACTGAATGCATAAACAATTTCAACATTTGTTGAACTAATACCTAATTAGCCTCCACATAAACCAACTTATTGGGCCCATCCATCCCATGAGCCAAATCCATTAATAGCCTAAACCAAATACAGATTAACAATTACAACTTGATAAACAAGTCATCACATGAATCATGATAAACAAACCCCAGATCTTTTTTTTCTTTTTTGGATAAGATTAAAAGAATAAAAACCAAAATCATGCTAGCCCATATTTTACACTTCTGGTCCAAAATCACTATCAATTTTGGGAATCAATCAAATAATTCTCAGTCCCACAAGGACCAAAAACCAACCCCACAAGTGGAAAATGATCATTTAGGTATCAACCAAAGCCATTTGGTACCCAAGAGAAGCATGATCTCTGTAAAGTAATATTCACAGTTCATAATCATGAAAAAGAAATTCCCCCATATCTGGTATCTTTGGAAAGATGAGAAAGAAGGAATCCATATAAACATCTCTCTCTCCCTCCACAAAATCCAATACCAACCCACACAATCTAGCTATTGGGATCCACCACAGCATGGATTCCCACAATTTCTTAAAACCCACAATTCAAAACCTGACACCTATGAAAGCAGCAGTTAATAAGAGAACCAATAGCATACAAAAGTATCTGGAAAAAAAATAAATGTATTGCAATAATTATAATAAAAACTTTAGTTCAATGTTACATCATCAAAAAAGGACCATAATTCCCCTCACAAAATAATTCATTTCCATATAGAACACATTCTTGAGTTCTCTTTTCAAGATATTCCATGTCTGCTATAAACTTTAGTTCAATGTTACATCATCAAAAGGACCATAATTCCCCTCACAAAATAATTCATTTCCATATAGAACACATTCATGTGTCCTCTTTTCAAGATAGCAGACATGGCTGGTTAAAACATTAAAAATCCTTCTTGCACAGAAAATTAAAAAAAAAAAAAAAAGAAGCAAAATCTCCATCCATTACACCTTCCCTGTCCTGTACCTTCTCTGTTCAAACCCCCCTAGTTACTGTTTTAAGCAGAGATCATAAATTAAAGGAAATGAGACTTCATTTCAATGGAAGAACAACAAAAAAAAAAATAACAAAAAAGGTCATCTAAAATCAGAAATTTTTTTAAAGAACGAAGCCTAACCTGGGGTTGGTCTTTTGAATATAACCCATGGAGAAGCTCTCCTTCAAACTTTTCTGACTTTTTTTCGTAAACAATAGATGATGAAAATGAATTTTCTTTCTGAATTTCTTTCCCCCCACCACCCTCTTCTTCTTCATCCTCCAGCATTCCCCAACCAACAAACCAAGAAAAAATATATATTATTTACTGACATCAGAGAGCTCAGTATAACAATTTCAGTTTCACTAAGCCACAAGCTGATCAAGCTGCATCTTCTCAAGCCATGCTCCTAATACCGAGTGATCAATGGAATCGCTCTGGGAGTTCGAATTTGAACCCTCGCCATCAAATGGTGCAGCAGCACCTGAGGTTGATACTGCAAGTTTTTCTTTGATTTCAGGTGGTGATTCCTTGACTAACGATTGAACCCATGAAAGATCAGGCTCCTCCCCCCCATTGTTTCCAAGCTCGAATGAAGATGATGATCTCTGAAACCTGCCCAACTCATCATCATGAACGGCCCAATCTACTTTGCCGCCTGGGGATCCCCATTTTGACAAAGAATTTATAGGGGATCCCACGACTGCTGCTCCAGCACCGGATCCTAGGTCATGAGAGCTGAGGCTACGGAGCTGTTGCTGCTGCTGCTTCTCGCGTTGAGCAAAAGAAGAGAGTCGGCCGCTCATCGGCGAGATAGGATCCACACTTCGGGGAGACATCCTTCCCGGAGATGGCATACCAAACGTGGCCTGAAAGAAATTGTGATCAACATTTTTGGGGGAGAATACATTCGTGTTGATCGGAGATAGCATACTCTGCTGCTGCTGGAATTGATTTAGCATCGCTGATTTGTGTGAAGGGGAATATGCAGCAGCAGTCTGATCAGAATACCGAGGAGATAACATTTCAGTAGAAAATAGCTCGTCGAGATTTGATGGGGCTAGGGTTTTTGATCGACCAGAACGATTCATAGAGGTAGAGCCGCCGAGGCGTGGCTGTGAGAAGCAAGAAAGATCATTCAGGAGCTGCTGTTGCTGCGCCTCGTAATCCTGCAGTAAATTGAACTCCTCCATTGGAATATCTCTTGCATTTAACGAAGATCTCAGGCGACTGGATTGCAGATTGCTTCCCGGGAGATGCAAGGTCGGGACATTCGGCTGCGGCCAAGCCATCGACGAGTGAGACATTCCATTAGCAGATGGAGACATGGGTGGAGTGAACGGTGAAGGCGACATGACAGACATCGATGATGGAGAACCAGGCAAGAGGTTCATCGCCGCAGCCATCTCCATTGCAGTAGCAGCAGCAGTCGAGCGAGGAGAAGGGACGGCAGATCCAGTAGAGACATATAGAGGCCGGAGTTCCTCGGATGTATGGGCAAAGAAGCAAACACGTCGCATGCAGCCGGTACCATCCTTGCATAGCCGAGTTCGGTACTGTGCCGGATGGAGCCAGCATTCGAAAACTCCATGAGCATATTCACACAAATCCCCTCGTCGACACGCCCCTTTTCGGAAATCAGGGCAAGGAACACAGCTATAATGATACTTCCTTGGATCTCTTCTCCGGGCATTCTCGCCAGGATGAACAAAAGGGCACTCGGTCCAATCGTGTGAATACGCCCGGGAACACGGTCTGACCTTAAACGAGAACATCCGAAACTCATCGGTTGCATAGATGCTGTTCTTGATGTCGGGGAGAGATGGATCAATTGGGTATTCCTTCTTCTCAGATACCAACAACGTCGGAGGAAGATCGTTGAACTTCAAAGTCATAGGAGAAGACATCGAATCCGAAGAGGACGAGGGAGATCCATTCTCCGGTGACGACGAAAGTGGTGGCGAATTGGAATTCGACGTGGCCGTGGATACTCGAAGAATGCACTCACTAATAGAACCATTAGATCCATTGCTTGAAAGGAGTTCTTTAAGGGCAGATTTCACAATCAGGAGCTTCGGAGAAACAACAATAACATCGATCGGACGACAGCCATTAGCATCCACAGAAATCGGATCAGCACCCGCTAGTAAGAGCAGCTTGATAACATCAACAACGTTAAAAGATCCGCCGGATGCAGCACAGTGGAGCGCGGTGCTCTTATCCGGTCCACACGATCGGTTCACATCAGCCTTGGAAAGAGAAAGTATCAGCTTGAGGACTTCGATGCTTCCATAGGTAGCAGCAACCATTAATGGAGTTCTATGTTCAAGGACCATCTGCTTGGATCCCTTCTGACGACCATACCATAGACCAATTTCATCAATTGCAGAGGAATCTTGCTCAATACATCTCTTAAACCCCTCAAGATCGTTGTTAGCAGCGAGTTCAAGCAAAATGGCAAAAGAATCGTCGGTTTCGACTGTTAGATTGTTCATATTTTTGTTGCTAGGGTTACTACTATCTTCTGAAGACGGTGAAGATTTAGATTTTAAGTGCCCTGGACCACCACACATGCTTCAATTAGCTGGAAATCAACCTGAACAAACAACAGAACCCCATTAAAATTAAAACCCTAATATCATCCATCTCAAAGAAAAATATTAAACTCTCAGAAGAAATAAACAACAAATCAACCTGAACAAACAACAAAACTCCCCATTAAAATCAAAACCCTAATATCAAAATCATCAAAAAAAATATTAATCTCCCAGAATAAATAAACAACAAATCAACCAGAACAAACAACAGAACCCCTCATTAAAGTCAAAACCCCAATATCAAATCATCAAAACAGGTATTAATCTCCCAGCAGAAATAAACAAGTGGTGTTTATTTAGATTTAAAAATAAATAAATAAATATCAGTCTGTATTCATGAACTGCGATACAATAAAATGAATAAAAATCTGAAAGAACAAGTGGGGGTTTATAGAAGAAGTTGAGAAAATTACAAAACAAGGCGCTTGAAACAGAAAGAGGATGTAGGAAAGCTTAATCGTAATTCTGTTCAGTTCTGTAAAAAAAACTTAATTTAGACAGCACGCGATCAAGATTTCGGACAAAAAGAAAATCTATTTATAGAGCAGATCTCGGTAAAATCGGAGGTAATAGAATATCTCATAAAGAAAATCATTTGAAAGGAAATGAATCTAGAAAAGAGGAAAAATTATCGGAGACTATAAAATATGTCCTAGCCTAATTTATGTAATCAAATGGATAAAGGAAAAAAATTGACAGAGTTTTAGATTATAAATAGCCAAATATATCTGAAGCACTCTTTTTTCCAGATTCGTTCTAAAATCAAATAAAATTAAGTGCAGCATCTACCAAAATATTGATTTGAAGAAAAGTAGTGAGATTAAACAAGATACAAGAAAATTATTTCAAGAATTAAGAATGACAGTAACGAACATGAACAAAATATAATCTATAGAGCAGTTCCGATTTACTACTACAAGAAAAATATCTATCTCGGCGATTAAAGCTTCGTAATGAACACGAAAGCAGTGAACGATCTTCACAATCTCAACAGAAAGTTCCCATTATGGAAAAAAAAAAATTCACAACTTTCTTGGAAATTTCTAAACAAAAAACAAAAAGAAAAGTCACAGATCCAACTTGAATGATCGTTTCAGTCAACAGTCTAAAGGAACTAGTCATCAAAGAACTCAGATTGCATAAAACGGATTAAAACATGAAAGCAGCGAACGATCTTCATAATCTCAACAGAAAATTCTCATTACACAAAAAAAAAACTCAAAATCAAAACTTCCTGCAATTTTCTAAACCAAAAAACAAACAGAAAAGTCATATAGATCCAACTTGCATGATCGTTTCGATCTACAGCATGAAGGAACAAGTCATCAAAGAACTCAGATTCAAAGAAACTTACCAACCGATTTTCAAAATCTGAGACCAACATCAGCTAACAGATGAACTGAAACGAACACTACAGATCTACAAATAAACCCTAAAAGACTAAACTTCACGAATCCAAATCAAAAGACGAGAATGCCTCGAGAGTTACGAGAAGATCAGAACGAAATAATCGCGACGAGAAAGACTTCACCGCCATTTCTCTAAACTTCTCGGCAAGACAAAAGCTCTGGTTAGTGAAAAACTCGGCGATCATATCGAAGAAGAAGAAGAAGGCAAACGTTCTAACGTCTCCAAATTAAAATGAAATGAAACGTCACTCAAATGCAGATAAATTTGAATTTATTTATTGTAAGGCTTTTTAAATTAAACCCACGCACACGCTCCCGGGGAAACGAAATTACATGGAAACACACACCAAATTCACTCTACATGAATTAGAGTTCAATTTAGAGGATTCAAACTGGGAGCTAACCGGTTTGATCGGTGAAAAGTAGAGAAGATTACCGGGTAGGTAAGTAAAGGAGTGTTGGTGACCGGATAAAGCGGTGGTCTTGTTCTATTAAATTGGATTGAAATCTGGATTTCGTGTCCGCGAATCAGAGAGAAAGAGAGAGAGGGACTGGACCCCAATCAGAATTCAAATTTGGTTTAATGTGGAGTGGAAAAAGCGTGGAGCAACGACAAAAGAGAAAGAAGGACAAAAATGGGAAAATAAAAAATTAAATAATTGAAAATTAAAATGAAACCCAGCTCAGCCGCCCCTCTTGACTTTTTTCTCCGGTTGATGCCCATCGAGAGTGGGAACATAAAATTCCTTTTTTTGGGGGGGGGATCTCGAATTCCTTTTTTTTTTGGGGGGGGGATCTCGA
>JAUPMG010298835.1:0-16993 GCA_031762675.1 Pachysandra terminalis | reverse complement strand
TTCTCTGGAATTTGTGTCCAGCAGCTATTTGCTGGACCCTTTGGAAGGAGAGAAATAGCAGGATATTTGAGGATCGGGTTAAGAATGCGGAGGCCGTTAATGATCAAGTCATCTCCACTCTGTTTTATTGGGTTAGTACGATGTCGGAATTCAGCCGTATTCAATTTTCTCAGTTCAAGGGGGATTGGGACTTTTTGTAAAGTTGTTTTTGGAGGGTGAGAGGGTGGGTCATTAGTCTATCTTTCCACCTTCTGGTGGGGATTCTGGTGTACATCATTAGCTGAGCTGGGCAAAGCTCGGCTCGGCTCGTTTACGGCCCTAATATGCAACCTGTAATCGCTCAAATTATGCTGAAGCTAAGTAAAGGTATCATCATTCTCTACTGATTCCAATGCCACTCTACAATAGGGTCGCTACGAAGATAGGCCGCTTTTTATTACCTCTGAACCTTGGCTCACTGATCTCTTGAAATCCCATAAGGTAGTCAAGTTTCATTCACTAGTTAGAGAACTTTTAATACAATTCCCACAGCATCTTGAGACTGAGATTCATGAAAAATATGAATGTGCATAATATAAAAAGGTACGTCATATTAATAAAAACAGAGCACTATTTGCTCATGCTTTAGAATGAACCAAATCATACAGCATTTGTTTTTATTTTTTATTTTTTTCCCTTTCAACCAAATTGAACTTCAGCTTCAGCTCATTTAGATATAACAAGAATAAATGGATCCGGTTGGACAAGGTAACCGAAAATGTCTACAGAACACAGTGGGTGTTAAGTATTTTAAGTTCATTTTGCTCAGCAATTATAAGAACGTATAATTTTATTTTATTTTATTTTTTGGATATGGACTACATCTAGTCGCTTTCTCCGCCCAGAGTATCAACTGAAAGCAATAAATCCCAATAGTATTCAACTATTCAAGAAGGAAACAAATAAGGTGAAAGCCATATTTAGAATGCTACCTTGCTTTTAAAAAGAGTGAGATGTCTGTCTTCAATGTCTTGTGCAAATTCAAGATTTATCTGTTTGACATATTGGTATCTAGGCTGCAAAATTAAATATTTACAGGGAAACGTCATCCATAACGAGACCATAGAGATGCAATTCAATATAAATAAAAATATCAAAAGGGTACTCTCTTTTTTCCAAAATCATAAGAATAGTATATACTAACTAGGGGTATAATTCAGTCAGTTTGGTTCGGTTTAATGGCCAAACCAAACCAAACCAAAATATAGTGAAGTAAACCAAAAACCAAACCGAACAGAACTATAGTGACCAAAAACCAAACCAAACCGAAATAGATTCGGTTTTTAGGTTCGGTTTGATAAAGTTAATGCTATTTTATGTACCAAAAACACACATACGCATAAACACACACACACACACATACATATAATATAAATATATAGATATATGTATATTAGTCTAGTTCGATTCGATTTACACATATTTAGTTAAGTTCGGTTCAGTTTAATCGAAGCCTAAACAAACCAAATCAAATTAATTCGGTTTTTCATTTTCCAAACCGAAATGAAAAAAAATAAAAAAACTAAACCGACTCTTTTCGGTTTGATTCTTTCAGTTTTCGGTTTAAACCGAACCAATTGACACCACTAATACTAACAACAGTAGGCCTATGCCAAAGACATTCGTAACGAAAGTATACAGGTGACCTTACAAGTCTTCTTCCATTCTCCTACATATCTGTGAGATACGAAGGTAAGGACTAAAAAGTTGTGGGCTAGGATTCTGTAACAAAGAACAGAATAAAGGCCAATTTACCAGTAAAGCCAAGAAATGTAGGACATCAATCCTGTAAAAGGCGCCTATGTTGTAGACAAGTTACATAACAACAGATGGAGTTACATAGTATCATGAATCAGAGTAAATCCCCTGGAGGAAAACACACACACACACACATACATAGACATGTTACATAATATCAGATGGAATTACATAGTATCATGACTCAGAGCAAATCACGCACGCACTCATGCACACACACACACACACAACGACAACAACAAAATCCTGAAATTGTAATCATAAGATTCGTTGAGATAATAAAGAATAAACTAACCAGTGAAAGAGCAAATATAAGTCGATTGCCAGCATTATTCATCTCGTGCAGATCAAGAATCTATGACACAAAAATAAATCATATCAATAGTTGCAATCTCCTGGATTAGACTCTTGTTAAAATGAATGAGGATGAGACCATTAGTATAATGAAAGTTAACATTTCAGGATCAGATATATGTGCAAATAATAAACACAATCTAATCTCCAGTTGTTACGAGACATTATCAATTGAATGGCAGCAATCATTAAACTATGTTACATTACAGGTCGCCGATAACAAACTAGCGACTTCCTGATGCAATTGAAGTAGAAAATTTTATTTTTCATTTGATAACTTAATGTTATTTTTTGGTAGGTCAATCTAAGGATGTACAATGGACCGCGCATGCTGGCCCAGAATAATAAGGCGTGTGCCTTTCGTGCCGTGCCCGTGGACCGGCACGGCACGATTTATTTAACGGGCTGTGCCATGCCTAATCTCAAGCCCCCTAGTCCCAACACAACACGGGGCACGATTAGTATCGTGGCAAGATGGGCCTGGCTTCGTGCTTTGCCTATAATTTAATTCAAAACTCAATCGGGCCCGTGCCTGGGCCATGTTGTGCCTTGTCGTGCCGTGTCTGGGCATGGACCAAATCATGTCGGGCCGAGCCGGCACACGCGGCCCAGGCCATTTGTACATCCCTGGTCTAATCTTTCAAAGATTGACCTAATACAAATGTACTTACAATTGATGTTTGTGAAGAAAATTATAATGCTTTCACAAAAAGGATATGAAGATACTTTTCCATGAAAAAAAGAACAATTTTCTTACAAATAATATTTTCTAATAACTAATAAATTATAATTCCACCTTGATTGTTAATTCCAGCTCTCATAGAATATAAATTCTCTTTACTGCTCTTCCAAGAGGGTATTGGCCAGTATTAAACAAATAATAAGAAACCAAATCAATCAATATTAATCCCCTTGAAAATCTGCAACTAACGACACTAACCCAGATGATATAATATTTTTACTCCAGATATTGAAATGCAACCATTCCAATCAAAATTTCATTCTCCTTCTTCTCATCATTGATTGAGAAATTATAACAATTTTCTTACAAATAATATGTTCTAATAACTAATAAATTATAATTCCACCTTGATTGTTAATTCCACAAATGCCCTTTACTGCTCTTCCAAGAAGGTATTGGCCAATATTAAACTAGTAATCAGAAATCAAATCAATCAACATTAATCCCATTTACAATCTGCAACGAAAAACACTAACCCAGTCTAAGATTTAATAATTTTCCTGCAGATACTGAAATGCAACCATTTCCAATCAAAACTTCATTGTTCTTCTTCTCATCATTGATTGAGAAATTACAAAATTCTCTTAATAAAAAACATTTTTATCGAATTCTAATATGCAATCAACATGTTTCTAATAACTGTAAGAACAAGAAAAGTAAAATTAGTACCTGCCAAAGAGATTGGTAGGAGACGAGAGTACGATACAGCCATGGACTAACCAGAAGGAGAGAGATAAGATCCTTCTGACGAAGTCTAGGGCTTACTATCTGTAAAACACAAGGGATCGTCTCTTTGCTCCACATCGATGCCGCTTCTTCTCCTATATTCATTCTCTGAACAAAAAGGTGTTCGTCGGAGGGTGGTCAGGAAGAGAATGAAGAAGGGAACGCAAGTTGGGCTGTGCTAAATTGGCGTCCAAATCTAAACCCGGTTTGGGTTCAGATGGGCCGAATTGGGTTTTTTTTGTGGTTGCTCCGGGACGTGGAGATGGACCAGAAGGCATAGTCCGGGCCGGTTCGACAGGTGGTCAATATAGATCTATGTGTGCCATCCGATTCAACCACCACGTCATCCTTAAGGCTGTCAACGAGCTGAGCTAGCACGGATCGTATGAGTCAAGCTTGAGCTTTATAATTAGGATCGTGAGTTGAGCTTGAGCCAAAAAAAAAAACTCATTATCTTAACAAGCTTTAGCTGGGCGCTTGGATAGGCTTGGGTTGGCTTGGCTCGGTTTATATATAAAATTATGCATTTATATTCTTATATCTTATATTATTTATTAATATGAAACATACATTTTTCTTTTTTCTTTTCGATCGATAATATGAAACATACATGTTAACAATCATTGACTACAATATTGATGTATTTAGATTAAACTAAGCTTCTTTGTGAGTTAATTGCAAGTTGAGCTTGATTTTTTTATGAGTCAAGCCTTTACAATCTAAGCTTCTTATGAGTTGAATTCCGAGCCTCTATGCCCGAATGGAGATAATAGAGAGGATGTATTTATCCTTTTGAGAAGTAGGGATAGAGCTAGGATTTTATTGCGCAGGGGGGCAATATTCCATTGGTTTTGTCGTTCAAGTCCATAAATTAGAAGAAGAAAAAATACAAGTCATTAAGTACAAATTTCAACAAATTTTTTCCTTTCATTGATAAAAATAAGATCAAAAATGAAATTTTTTACAATTGTCCACCTTCGATGTGTATGTGTGTGTCCAAGTTGTATTAATACTATGGTCATGATAGTTAGGCATGTAATTGGGCCAGTTTGGTTCGGTTTAATAACCAAACCAAATCAAACCAAAATACAGTGGACAAAATCAAAAATCAAACCACAGTCGAACCAAACCAAACTACGGTAATCTAAACCAAAACATATTTGGTTTGATTCAATTTGACAAAATTAATGTCGTTTTATATATTAAATACACGTATACACACAAAAATACGTACATACTTATAGGGGCGAAACCAGAAAAAACAATTGAGGGGGGTGCAAATTAAATTAAACGATAATGTGTTTCACTAATCATTGCTCGATAATTTCGATATGGAGGATCAAAATGAAATTTCAATAGAAAATTTTTCTATTATTTCTTTATTTATATAAATTAAATAGCAAAATTTCATCAAATTTAAAGAAAATCCACAATGAACTTTCGATGATTTCAATAAAATAATTTGATTTTTTAAGTTATTATTTTTATCAAAAGTAATTATTTTGGCAAATTTCAAACTTTTTAGTCAAAATTGTCTGAAATTTTTAGAGCAAAATTTTAGGATTTTGATTTTGCCCACCTAAACGAACATGAAAATTTTCAACAAAATTTAAAACCTTGATATATATTAAAAAAAAATTGTCATTTATAAATAGGTATAAGGATAATTTTAAGAAAATATGTGTAAAAATATAATTTTAAAAAGTTAAAAGGAATATGTATAAAATTTGTAATTTAAAAAATATGTATGTATAAAAAAATAATTACTAAAAATTTTGTAAAACCATGAGAGTTTTGGGGGATCAATTAATAAATATTTTATTTTTTTAATGGCAAGAAATAATTTTATGGGGGCAAAAAAATTTGAGGGGGGCAATTTATAATATATTATAAAATTATTAACTCTACTTGTACGTTATAAAAAATTGAGGGACAGTTTCCCCCCTCGCCCTTATGTGGCTCTGCCCCTGTTGAGAAGGATAGGGGAGGTACATGGGTGTTATACCAAACCTTAAGGAAGGTTTGTAGAATTTACCCTAATAATTATCAACTATAATATTAATGTATTTATACTAATATTTATTTTTTTATGAGACAAGCCTTTACAATCTAAGCTTCTTATGAGTTGAGTCTGATCCCAAAAAATTTTAACGAGGTTGCATCGAGCTTGAGCCTTGCTTGAGATTTACAATCCTGAGCCTTGCTCAAGATTTAAGACCCTAGGCCGAGCTGGGCAATGCTTGGCTCGGCTTGTTTACATCCTTAGTCATCCTTATAGGGTTCGTTCGGTTTTGTTTTTTAAAAGTGTTTTTTTGCTTTAAAAAGCAAAAGGAATATTTAATTATACATTTTAAAAAAGTAAAAAATATTTTATTTATTTAAAATTAAAATAAAAAATTATTGTTTCTCACATTAAACAATAAATTGCTTTGATCGATTTCAAAATATTTTAAAAACGAGAGAAGATACAGTCATCTTCCTTTGGAATATCTTCGATAATCGACGACAATTTACTTATTTATTTTTTTGAGAAATAAAGTAATAAATAATAAAATGTATCGACTCTAGACAAACTCGAATACACTCCACGCCAACACATTCTTATACGACCAACCCAAGTTGTAGACCGTACAATCGTTAACCAAATTCACCAAAACAGATAAGAAAATGGGGAAAATTACGAAAATCCCCTTTAAGGGATTTATTGCGTAAAAGTATATTAACCAAAACGTTTTACCAATGAAATATACATATACCAAACTAATCACAATACGGTCCTTTGTCACATGACAAATGACGTGTCTGACTTGTCCCTTATCATTGCTTTTTAAAAAAATCTAAAAGACCTAAACTACCCTTACCCCATTCTCTCTCTCTCTTTCTCTCTCCTTGCACACTGAGTGTGCATCCTTGCGCATTGAAGATACACACTGGGGTGTGCATCTTTGCACACATTAGAGTGTGCATCATTGCACACTGGGTGTGCATCCTCGAACACCGAAGATGCACACTAAAGTGTTTATCCTTGCACACTGAAGATGCACACTGGGGTGTGCATCATTGCACACTGAAGGTGCACACTAAAGTGTGCATCATTGCACACTGAAGATGCACACTGGGGTGTGCATCCTTCCACACTGGGGTGTGCATCCTTCCACACTAGGGTGTGCATCCTTGTACAAATTGGAGTGTGCATCCTTATACACATTGGAGTGTTCATCATTGCACACATTGGAGTGTGCATCCTAGCACACTGGGGTGTACATCCTTGCACACTGGGGTGTGCATCCTTATACACATTGGAGTGTGCATCCTTGCACACTGAAGATGCACACTGGGGTGTGCATCATTGCACACTAAATGCACACCCCAGTGTTCAAGGATGCACACTCCAATGTGTACAAGGATGCACACCTCAGTGTGTAAGGATGCAAACCCCAGTGTGCAAGGATGAACACTCCCCAGTGTGCAAGGATGCACATTCCAATTTGTACAATGATGCACATCCCAGTGTGCATCTTCAGTGTGCAATGATGCACATTTTAGTGTGCAAGGATGCACACTCTAATGTGTACAAGGATGCACACACGCTAGTGTGCTTTTTCAGTGTGCAAGGAAGCACACCCAGTGTGCAAGGATGCACACCACAGTGTGCATCTTCAATGTGCAATGATGCACATCCTAGTGTGCAAGGATAAACGCCTTAGTGTGCAAGGATGCACATCCTAGTGTGCATCTTTAGTGTGCAAGGATGCACACTACAATGTGTTCAAGGATGGACACCCCAGTGTGCATCTTCAGTGTGCAAGGATGCACACCCAAGTGTGCATCTTCAGTGAGTAAGGATGCATTGTCAGTGTGCAAGAATGCTCACTTGGTGTGCAAGGATGCACACTCCAATTTGTACAAGGATGCACACCCAAGTGTGGAAGGATGCACATCACAGTGTGCATCTTCAGTGTACAATGATGCACACTTTAGTGCGCAAGTATGCACACCCCCGGTGTGCATATTTAGTGTGCAATGATGCACACTCCAATGTGTACAAGGATGTACACTCCAATGTGGAATGATGCACACCCCAGTGTGCATCTTCAGTGTGTAAGGATGCGCACTCCAATGTGTACAAAGATGCACACCCCAGTGTGCATGTGCATCTTTAGTGTTTAAGGATGCATACCCCAGTGTGCAAGGATGCACACTCCAACGTGTACAACGATGCACACCCTAGTGTGTATCTTCAGTGTTGAAGGATGCATACCCTAGTGTGCAAGGATGCACACTCCAATGTGTACAAGGATGCACACCAATTGTACATCTTCAGCGAGTAAAGATGCACACTTGGTGTGCAAGAATGAACACCCCAGTGTGTAAGGATGCATTGTCAGTGAGCAAGGATGCAGTGAGAGAAAGAGAGAGAATGAGATAAGGGTAGTTTAGGTATTTTAGATTTTTTTAAAAAACAATGATAAGAGACAAGTCTAACACGTCTTTGTCCGTATCGTGATTAGTTTGATATATGTATACCTCCGTCGTAAAACGTTTTGATCAATATACTTTTACACAATAAATCCCTACGGTTGGAGATTTTCTCGAGCAAATGCGGGAAATTTGACCGACTTGTGTTATAAAATAGAAGAGTTTATTCCTTACAAATATAGACCTCATAGCCACCGTTTCGGGAGTTTCAAACTTAGAAGTCCATAGTAGAAAGATTGTTCAAACGATGCTTCCCTGTTCGAAGATGTTTCTGATTTTATCACTCTTCTCTCTATTCTTCGCGTCGACCTTTGCAATCTCGTCAGATTCATTCTCTAATGGAACCTCGGTTTACGAAATCCTCTCCGATTTCGGACTCCCGAGTGGTCTTTTACCTGATTCGGTGAAAAACCATGATTTAGCCGATGATGGAAGCTTCGTCGTCGAATTGGAGAAGCCTTGTTACATTCAGTTCGAGTACTTGGTTTACTACGATGAGCGAATCACCGGTACATTGAAGTACGGTTCGATCACGAATCTTAAGGGGATCGAAGTTCAGAAGCTCTTGTTGTGGTTTAATGTGAAGGAGATCAGGGTCGATTTGCCTCCGTCCGATTTCATTTACTTTCAGGTTGGATGGATCAACAGGAAGCTTGATATTGGACAGTTCGAGACTGTACATTCTTGCCGAGATGGGGTTTCTTGTAAGAAGTCTTGGAAAGATCTCTTGAAGGTATATTTCTGATCTGATCTTGACTTCTTCTTTTTTTATGTTTCGAATTTTGCTTGTTTAGTCTGTGCGTAAAAGGAAAGAAACCCCTAAACCATTTTGTGTAGAACATTAGAATTTGATTAAACATGTTATCAGGTATAGAACATGAGTTTTGACTTTTTTGCTTTGGAAAAGGGTATGATATAGAGATTCCCATTCTTAAATGCTTGAGCTTGCACGGAGATTCAGTTTATAGGTCCAAAATGATTTATATCGTTAGATAATTGCAATCTACTTTAAGCCCAATTGAAGAAATTTCTAGGACATATCCTTTTTTTTTTTTCTTTTTTTTTAAACCTTTTTAATGATTTTGGGAGGAAATTAGGAAAAAGCTAGTGATGAGTTAAAAATTAACTATGGAGTTATGGGGTTAGTTTATCGGCAAAGTTTGAGCTTTGAGCAAACTGACTACTTGTTTGATCAAAGTTTGAAACTTGTTTGTTCTAGAGAAAATACTGAAGAAATTAGCTTGCGTTTATTATATGATAAAGTCTCTATTATGATTGTTGTGATAAGTATTTATAGGAATTTTAGTTGCAAAGTTGGTCGTGGGTAAAAAGTCAAGATCCAACCACACTCATAGTGTTTGAACTCGGGATCAGATCGGGATCGTTCCCGGCTGATTCTGAGTTGGATCGGCGATCTGTATCATGATCGGCCAAACAATGAGTTAAAAGAACAAAAAGATAATAAATTACATGTCTCGGTCGATTTGTTTTGACTTGGCCGAGTTGCATCAGACGATCCGAACGAGTTTGACCGACATATGTATCATGTCTCTGGGTCAGTCGATCCTTTACACCATGAGCACACCAGCACATCTGACTGTGGTCTCAACGCAAGCACATCTAAAATCTAGTTTAAGCAATTCTATCCTAACATCCAAATGCACTGGTGACAATATGCACACACTAGTAACATTTGTTGGCCACTATAACTTTCGATTATATCCTGTATTGTAACTATGGGACATGTAGTAATTGAGAAATTTGAGTAACCAACACAAAGTTGCAACTGCACCCCTTCACAAAAGAACAATGAAGTTCAAATGATAATCTACTTCATCAAATTCCGTTTCTTATTACCTTTATTCTTGTAAAACTCAAGCTTTATGGAAAAATTAAAAGAACAAAAAGAAACGTAGTTCTCAATTAACAAAACTCACTTCTTCTTATTCTCTAGGAGAAACCTGATGAAAATGCACCTTATCATTCTGCTCTGTTAGAGATAGTGGGTAGCTCATATTCACTAGTCTCTAGATCCAGGGGGTACAGTAAGGGTATTATTGGGGATTTACCCTATATATTAGGTAGGAGTATCAGTTGTAACCCTAATTCATTTTTGTAATAGTGGAAACTTCTCTTTTGTGGACGTAAGCTTTGCCGAACCACTTATCTGTGTGCATTGTTTTGATCTTTGTTTTACTGTGTTTTTTATTTTTGCTTGGTCTCGATCAACATGCACCCATTTTGTGCTTCTCTTTTGTCAATGGACCCTGTATATAGTGTAATGAGTAAACTAGAAATCTGTTATGGCAGAAACCTAACTGAGTGTTCTTATCCATTAAGTGGAAGAAAAATCCATAAACAGAAATTAGGCTTTCAGTTTATCTAATTTGCAGCCAAAAAAAACCCCCCCGAGTATTTATGGCTTGATATGAGCTTAACATAAGAAATCAATGGTTCAAGGTTTAATTGAGAACACTTTCTAGAACAGACTTCGTTGTGAACTTAACCTACTAAGAATTGATGACTCAAAGCATTAATATGGTGTGGGAACAGGGAGAGGGCAGCTGCATTAGCAATTTTGAAAAGGAGAGTATTTATGGCTTGATATGAGCTTAACGTAAGAAATCAATAGCTCAAGGGTTAATTGAGAGCACTTTCTAGAACAGACTTCATTGTGAACTTAACCTACTAAGAATTGATGATTCAAAGCATTAATGTGGTGTGGGAACAGGGACAGGGCAGCCACATTAGCAATTTTGAGAATCCCTAGATTCCCATTGGATAAAAAGAGGTCCAGGTGGTCAGATATCTGTGAGATCAGATTTGGGGAAGTCAAATTGAATACATGCAGTGAAAGGAGACAAAGGGGTGGAACTGGGGGAGGGTGGGTGACTCCTTTAGCAACTTTGAAAATCCCTAGGTTCCCATTAAACATAAAGAGGTGGTGTTTGTGACAAGTCAGGGCCAAAGAGGAAATTCTTCCTGGTGAAATGGGAAGATGTCATTCAACTGAGATATTCAGGAGATCTGAATCATGGTTTCAAGGATCCCTCTGGATCGGATCGGGATCAGCTAGGACCAGTCCGATCCCAAGCCACGATAATACATGCAGTGAAAGGAAACAAAGGGGTGGACCTGGGGGAGGGTGTGCGACTCCTTTAGCAACTTTGAAAATCCCTAGGTTCCCAGACATAAAGAGGTGGTATTTGTGACAAGTCAGGGCCAAAGAGGAAATTCTCCCTGGTGAAATGGGAAGATGTCATTCAATTGAGATATTCAAGAGATCTGAATCATGGTTTCAAGGATCCGTTTGGATCGGATCGGATCAGCTAGGACCGGTCCGATCTCAAGCCACGATACAACTACTGTATCACGAGGCTTTGGATTGGACTAATCCAACCATAGTGTTTAAACTCGGAAATCGGCTCGAGATCGGCCGAGACGGACTGGCTGAAATTAAAAAAAAAAAAAACCCTAACTCGTTTTGATCCTGAGATGGATCGGAACGAGTCAAGGTCTTTGGCTTTTTTCTCGTTTCGGAACCAACTTGGGGATCGTCCCCATCCGATCCCTTACACCATGGATCCAACCGATACCGATACTGATCGACCAATCCGGTCTGATCTGGTCCTGTCCGATCCAACCAATCCAATTTATTTTTCAATTGGCTTTGGATCGGACTGATCCAACCGATACCGATACGGATCGATCCAATGATTCGATTTGACCAATCCAATTTTTTTTTTTTCAAAGGACGATCCAAAAGTTGGATCAGCCAATCCAGCACTGGATCGGGATCGGCTTGGACCGACCCGATCCAGGATCCCGAGAATAAAAACCTTGGTCTGAATAGTAGGAATGGTTCAGGACAAAATTGTCTGATGTGTGAGATCAATATTGGGGAATCCAAATTGAATACAAGAGATTCAATGAAAGGAAGCAAAGGGGTTGAGGTGGGAGTGGTTCCATAAAAGATAGTTATGGAAATTTTCTAGTTGCTTTTTCTCATTTCTATGACCATGGTTCTAATATGATTGGCGAGGCTAGATCATTCGAGGATGGCTTACAGTTCCTAGATCCAACCATCCAAAATTCCAATATGGTACGACACTCTAGTAAACGAAATCCCTCCTCTGTGGCTGATTTAGTTATGGTGGAAAGATATTTCCAACACGATTAAAATTTTAAACTTTGTTTCTGAACACAAGTTTAAGAGAGAGAAATCAGTCCGTTGACAGCCTTGTCATCTAGGGGTACGATTCAAAGAGTAACTACTAGATCAATAGGTCACTAGCAGATTTACCTACAAACTTGCATTCAAGCCACCTGTCACATGACATGATATTTGTTTAGTAAAAAACATTCCTTTCTGCAATGCCTGGGATTCTGTAGTAGGACCCACTCCATGTGTCCCTCCACTGTAACTCCCTTCGTTGCCATCATGTAGCAAGTCCCAAACCATCTGTTCCTTATGAAAAAACATTGATAGGCTCTTCCACAATGTGATCTCCTAGACCAGATCCCATCTCTAGTGATTTCCTTCTCGGCTGGCTTTACCACTGTATTAACTGGAGTTTCCAATGAGTTTTCATTATCACTATCGAACAAAACCACCAACAATGATACCAGATTCGTGCTGGATCCTTGGCCTGATACATGCTCTCAACCATGGTCCATTTTGAGGATCATCCTCCATGAGTTCTGTATTCAATCTGCCATCATTGTTAAAGCGGGGCTTTGGATAAAATGGAATTGCCCTCTCTTGCCTTCTCAGGCAGATCAAATAAACATGGCCGATACCACAGTTGTAGTAGAATGTTCACAACCTTTCATATTTCGAAGGTTTCCATAGGTCTTCCCTCCATTCACCATCTAAATATATGTCAGTAATTATATAAGTACCTGAAATCATTCTGGAAAACTGTCCAGCTAGATCTTCCTCTGTCAGACTGTCACAGGACATCATGTTAAGATCCACCTTAAGAAGTTTACCCATGCCTCTGGCTCTGATATGTAATGCCCTAATACTCCATTGGAATTGGGTAATCTTATCCTAAAGGTACCAGTATTAATATCTGCATTAACCGGGATGAAATTCCTTTTCCATGGCTAGAGTATCAAGTTTTAGCATGTTACTAGCCATGGTTCTTTAGCTAAAGCAGTCAGGTAATCTTTCTCATTTGAGAACCTAAAAATATAGCAATTATTTAGTAGGACAACCTCTCTTTCCTCACCAGTCACTTGCCTCTCTTCAAGAATAAGATTCCGTTATGCTCCTTGACTTACAGGCTTCCCCATTACATGGCCAACTAAACTCTTGGCCCGTCTATCACCGCTTCTCTTCAGTCTTTCCTTGTTGAAGGGAATCTTTAGCACTTGATTTTTTTGTGCGACCTTGTAGTTCTGAATGCCAGGTCGTTCTTCCTCCACAATTTCAGTTCTTTTTTTCTTTGAAACCCCAGCATAAGTCGTGTTTCGTCCTGCACGTGACTCCTTTTCATTGCCTTACCTTTTCTTTCGTTTAACTCCTCCGTTCTGAAGTTACTGTTAGAGTAGGCACTTGCTGTTAGGTTTCTGTTCTCTATGCTTAGTATCAGAGAATTATTAAGCTTAGTAGTTCTTTGAAATCTTCATTATCAATAACTTCTGATGCAATCTGATTTTTCCTTTTCGAAGGTTGAATCATTATTGTGCTAATCATGTTTGCAGCTTGCAGATGCCTGGCAATCTTTTTATTCTTTGTCTGCTCAACTCGAGCACATATGTAGTATTATTTGTGTAATGGTATGGCATACTGTTTTATGGTTTATCTCTATGATACCTACCTTCAGGGGGCATGATTAGGGAGAATTTTCCAGAACCAATCCGTCAGCTTTGTTTCCTCTCAAAATATTTGCTGTAGTCGAGTGGATGAATTCTCTCTTTTATCGGGTCTTGTGAAGGCCTTTCCCACATGCTACAAAGATAGACCATTTTCCACTGATTTCCATCCTTAATTCTCAGGATCTTGGTTCCCATTATTGCTTGTGTATTACTCTAGCAATCCCTCTTGGGAACAAAAATTAAGCTCTATAAAACTCCCGGAGGTATTTGAGATCAGCCACTGATCTATGCCTTGATAATCTCTCCTAATCTCAGGTATCAACTTGTTCTATGTATGCTTCATCAGAAAATAACATAGCTTTCCAGTGACGTGTTGCGGAAATCGGACCAAAACCGATTCACCTAAACACTTAGGTCAATCTAAACGACTCTCTTTGAGAATCATCCCCGGATCTTAGGGTTAGATCAATCAATAGAACAAATATAAGCAATAAATATGGAAGACAAAATAAAGAGAAGAAGAACACAGAAATTACGTGGTTTGGCGATCTTGCCTACGTCCACGGAGCGCACCAATAATCCACTATTTTCTTCTTGAAGGTTATACAATCATATGAGAGACCTCCTGGAAAAAAAACCCCAGCTCTCTCTTGGTGTTTTTCCTCTCTCTCTCTCTCTCTCTCTCTCTCTCTCTCTCTTTCTCTCTCTCATGTTCTTGCCCTTACTCAAAGAGAAAAGCTAACCTCTCTTAACAAACATCGCGGGATGACATTATATAGCCCGCGATGGATGGTCGACCGGACATGAAAAACCCGGCCACTACAACACCCGCTGCTGTTTTCTGCTTTGTAGTTACCCGGTCGACCGGCCAGTCTCCAAAATGGAAACTGAGCCAAACTTTACAATCTCCACCTTGGCGAAAGTTTTCAGACCACCTCTGATAAATCTACCTTGGTATGAAACTACCAACCATTACTGATCATTGGTGCACCGCCACATGGCCTCTCAAGACCCTGTCCCCTAGGGACTCAACACTCATGAACATGAACAAGTTTGAGAACTTAACCGCAGGAACAGTCTTCGTCAACATATCTGTTGGATTGTCCTTTGTGTCGATCTTCTGTAAGTAGACCAACCTATCCTCAATGATATCCCTGATGAAATGGTACCGAACATCAATATGCTTGGTACGAGCATGATGAACCTGATTCTTCGCTAAGTGTATTGCACTCTGACTGTCGCAAAACATTGTAATGATCTCATAAGAGATCCCAATTCACTAACTAGGTTCTGAAGCCACGCAGCTTCCTTCACTGCCTTTGTCACTGCCATATACTCGGTCTCTGTCGTAGACAAAGCAACCTCTGACTGTAACATAGACCTCCAGCATATAGGAGCTCCTCCCAACACAAAGCAAAACCCTGTAGTAGAGCGTCTCCTATCCATATCACCAGCATAATCAGAATCAACAAATCCCCGGATAAGAGGCTTCTCTTGTTTCTGATAGACTATCCCTCTGTTCAGCGATCCACGAAGATATCTGAAGATCCACTTCACTGCATCCCAGTGTTGTTTACCCTGATTAGACATATATCGGCTAACCAAACTGACTGCATAATCCAAATCTGGGCGAGTGTAAACCATAGCATACATTAAACTACCAATTGTGCTTGCATACGGTACTCGCGACATATGTTCCTTATCCCCCACAGTAGTAGGAGATTGCATAGCTGAAAGCTTGATTTGGGCCCCCAACGGTGTAGACACTGTTTTGGAATCTGACATCCCAAACTTGCTTAGCACCTTCTCCAAATACCCTTTCTGTGGAATAGTCAACTTGCCCTTCTTATTGCCTCGTGTAATCACTATCCCTAATATCTTCTTTGCTTCTCCAAGGTTTTTCATTTCAAACTCTGTACTCAATTGTGCCTTAAGAAAGGCAATCTCCTTCTTGTTTGAACAAGCTATCAACATATCATCAACATTAAGTAACTGATAAATGAAAGTACCATCTGCCAACTGTCTGAAATACACACAGTGATCATACTCACTCCGAGTGTACTCATGCTCCACCATGAACTTGTCAAACCGAAGATACCATTGCCTGGGCGATTAACCCATACAGAGACTTCTTCAATTTACACAAGTAATCTTCCTTACCAGCAACAACATATCCATCGGGCTAAGACATGTATATATCCTCCTTCAAGTCACCATGCAAGAATGCAGTTTTGACATCCATTTGCTCAAGCTCCATGTCAAATTGTGCTACCAATGCTAACAAGGTTCGGATAGAAGTGTGCTTCACCACCGGAGAGAAAATTTCATTATAGTCCACACCCTCTTTCTGTGCATACCCTTTAGCTACTAATCTTGCCTTGTAACGTACACCTGTATCGTTGCCATTTGTGCTTGGAACACCATCCTTAACAACGAGGACCCATTTGCAACCAATTGGCCTTTTCCCTTTTGGAACCTGTACAAGATCCCAATTATTGTTTTTGTGAAGAGACGCCATCCCCTCATCCATAGCTTTCTTCCATTCATCCCTGCAAGAATTCTGCATTGCAGTTTTGAATGAAGTAGGTCATGGACTAGAAAGGCACATGATGCATGCTTCTCATAGCCACACCTAGAAGGTGGCCTAATATTCTTCTTTGTCGCCTTTCTGCCAAGGATGGTTCGACTTCTTCCTGTTCTTGTTGTTGTATAGACTCCACCTGAGGAGTCTCCACCTCAATCTCTGTACCCCCAGTACCACTGGATTCTGGCGGTCTAGAAATCAAAGGAGCAATGTGCTCCACCTGCTCATTGTCACCATCTACGTCTCTGTTTTGTTCACTGTTCTCTGTCGGAGTCTCCCAACTTGTGAACTCGGTACACCCAACATAGCCCTTTCATCAAAAGTTACATCTCTACTTAACACAAATTTATTGTCCTCAGGGCACCACAAACGATAACCCTTCACCCCATCAGGGTAGCCTAGGAAGATGGCCTTCTTAGCCCGCACTCCCACTTTATCTTCCTTCACATGAAAATAAGCAGGACAACCAAATACATGTAAGTGTGAGT
>JAUPMG010298825.1:0-16993 GCA_031762675.1 Pachysandra terminalis | reverse complement strand
GTCTCCAAAATTGTCTCTGCATTAATAAATTAAGAATAATTAAGATAATTAAAATATAAAGCAATGGTAATAAAGAAGTGGTAAATTCTATGTAAAATGAAGAGTTTATATGAGAAAATACCAGATAAGTCATGCAATTAAGGGTATAATATGTGGTATTTCATGACTTATCATCATGGTGTAAGGGATCGGAAGGGGACGATCCCCGAGTCAGTTCCGATTCGGGAATAACCCAAAAAAAAAAAAAGGATCGTCCGATCCGGACCCAGGATCGGACGATCCATGAAATTTTTTATTTTTTATTTTTAATTAAATGTGGCCGTTCGTCTCAGCCGATCCCGAGCCATGAACCGAGTTTAAACACTATGCTTATCATGAACAACTCAAAGTACTGTACTTGAACACCACATGATCTATTCAGAGATTAATATAGAGCAGCAAGAAAATCTGGTTCAAATCTCGGATAATGATGAAATTCGAATGTTGTAACATCTGTCGCAACATTAATTGAACGTGAGATATTATTCTGTTTTCAAAAACAGAATCTCCTTATTCATTTTAAATTGTTCTATCCTTTTAAGAGCATTTCATAAATATCTTTTTAACCCATCATAATCTCCTTATCAAATCCTAATCTCCTCAGCCAATCGAAATCTCCTAGTATTTAGATAATTCAAACCGAATCTAATTAAATTGATTTTGAGTCCAACTTCAATTAGGATTCTCTCTTTTTGAACGATTGACCAGCTATAGAGAATCTCTAGCAATCTCCTGATCCGAATATATCTCTCCTGAATCTTAGTTGAGGATAACTTGAATTTTGATTGGAGCAAATCTTCTGGAATTTCGAATTTGAATATCTCTTGAATATTGTTGTCATGAATGCCAACAAAAAACTAACAACAACCATGAATGCATTTGAATTCTTTCTATCATTGATTGTTGGATTTGATGGTTGAATATCAAATAATAACTACTAGCGGATGGCATGTGTACTATTGTACGTTGATAAATGTATAGAATGTGTTAATCGTTGAAAACTTAACCATCACCTCTTAGAATAAATGAAAAGAAAATATTATCTCTAATTATATTAATAACTTTATCATACTAAAGTTTAGTTTTGCAAAAATAATTTAAAAAAAAATGACATGCTTTACGATATGCCTTTTCCCTTGATAGTATAGATTGTCGTTTTAATTAATCCAAGAAAATCGTTCATTGGGAGTGAAAATAAATCCAAGTTTAAGCTCCAAACACTTTAGCCAAAACACTAAAAAGATTGAAATGAAGGGTAAAATCTATCATTACTACAGTGTACGTAAGGGTAAACTCACAAGAACCCATTATGTCTGATATCTGAGTTCAATTTAAGGTCACTCGAGTTGGTTGTTTAATCTAGAACCTTAAGGGGATTTATGACAACTCTTCTTCGCACAAATGATTGACCATGAAAACGGATTGCCTAATGAAGGTCTTAGATTTAAGGTCTATATGTATGGATAATTCGACTATACGGATCCTTTGTAAGATGTACGCAGTTGCTCTAGTTTCATTTCAAAGGAAAATAGACTAATATACCAAAAGAATTCCCTCCAAAGAGAACCAAGGTTCAAAGCATAAATGTTGTAGACTTCGAAAGATTTTTTTTTCTAAAGATTACTGCATTAAATCCCCAAAGTCATATGATAAAACATCAATAATTTGTATATATATATATTACTATTGGGGGGATTTGGAACAGATACGTTGCTTTGAATATACATGTCATGCATATTCCACATGACAATGATTCATGATCTTTGAATCTCAAAGCAAGCCATTACAGGGCGAGGTCATTTATAATCCAACGAGTCAGCACGAAATTCTTTCTGGATATTGTTTTTGCAGTTGATTACACATAGACAACGGATGTGCTCCCGACATGGAGATATTTCCAAGCATCATCTTTATATGGAGATATTTTCAAGTATCTCCCTTGACATGGTTTTGGCTGACACTTCTCCTGATCAAGGTGCCTATAAGGGTGTACAACTGGCAGGCCGCCACCAACATGATTCAGCCATGCCTAGGGTTCAAGGCTCACGGCGTGGCTCCGGCCGTGCCAAGGGTGCAAGAGTAAATTGGAAAAGGCAAGCCAACCAGCAAAGTGAGATTCTTTTATTTAGTATAATTCTGCATACACAACAATCTAAATCAAAGCTTATTAGGACTAAAGCTTTGAAATTGCTGTAATGAAACAAGCTCAAACAACTATGGATTCACTGCAAGCAGTAAACCAACCAACAACATTTGCTTATAAAACAATGGATATTATTAGTTCGTTCTCAAATCTCACCGTCCCAGAGTTCTTCAAACGTTTTGTACGGACTGCGAGTCTCGTGAACAAAAGCCTCACCCCTGAATAGTCTTGCCTGCAAGATGGAAACCATAGCATCATTCATTTGGCTTTGGAAAGGATTCCTGAGCCTCGAAGCACTTTAACTATACACACTAAGCCAAGGTTTCAAGGATCGGACCAGTCCGTACCGCTCGGTCTTTATCGGGATCAGCCAGACCAATTCGGTCCCAAGCCACGATACAATAAATATATCATGAGACTTTAAATCGGATCGGTCCAACCGATACCCGTATGGTCCGATCGGTACAACCGATCCAGTGACTAGTCCAACCGATCCATTTTTTTTTTTAAATTTATAAATTGAACAATCTAGACCAATATTGCTCTGGACTAGTCCGGTACTGCCGGTCCGACCGATCCAAACAAAAAAATCTAACTGGACGATCCATTTTTGTACCGGATCCAAACCGGCTGGTATCGCCTATGCAGACCGGGATTGGCCAAGACCAGTCCGATCCTCGATCCCATGACTTTAAACCTTGCATTAAGCGTTTGGTAAACACGTCTAAGAAGCAATTCCAAATGAAGCACTTCATTGAAACGTTGATTCCATTGAAGCATCCAACTCCCTGCTTATCTAAATTGCTTTTGCGGGAATCAGTTTAGTCACTTAAGCGACATTTTTAGTGAAACTATTATATCCTCATATTATTTTATAATGTCCATTTTGTCCCTTTTTGTCGTTTAGACCTAAAACCAGTTCTTAAATAGGGATTTACCAAATGCTATCTTTTCATCTGAATCAACTATTACAAAACGCTTCATAACAATCAGTTCTGAAAGAACCACTTCTCATTTGAAAAGGCAATTCCAAACATGGCCTAAATATATTCAGCTACGATTACATATTTAAAACATTCAATCACCAATACTGAAAGTTAAAGCCCCCAGTGCACAACCATTGCAAGCAAAACGTGAAAGGTCAAAAAAACGGAATTGGAAAAATACGAGTTTAATACAGTTTTAATTTTAAAAAACGTAGTCAGAAAAATGGTCAAATAAACAGAAACGTAAAAAATACGTTCAATAAATAATTCGTGTTTAATACGTATCTTGTTCAAAAAAACGGGTTCAAAAAAATGTCAATATATATATATAAGTATTAATAATTAAACAATTTTTTTTTTTTGGAACTTGTTATAAAACCCTTTAATACAAAAATAAAGTTGTCGGCTAGCACGCATTTGTCATTGGAACTTCCAACGGACAACATATTTTTCTTTGTCAACTTTAAACACTGACTTTTTTAAACGCGTTTTTTTTTGAAAAAAAACGTAAAAAACATGTTTTAAACGTTTTGTTGAAAAAAAACGCATTTTTTTGCTTACAGAATGTTTTAAACGAAGTTTTAAACGTTTATGCAATAAAACGCGTTTTTTTCAATAAAACACGTTTTTTCAAAAAAACGTCGTTTTAAACGGCGTTTTGCTAACAATGTGCACAACACAAACAAACTCTTAAGAACAGTAATCTCCATTGCAATCAAGTGGAAACTTCATAACTAGCAAAACATCCAATTGTTCTAATCCTTCCTTTTAGTTTGGAAGTTTTCTTATACCTATTTCAGAGTGAACCAGAATCAAAAACCATCAAGTAATCAAAAGTTTGCTGTTTCATCAAGCAGGTTCAAACAACATGGCAGTGTTTTCAAAGTCGAATCGGATTGAAAAAGTGCAAGGAGTAGGATTCAAATCGAATCGAGATTTGGGTCATATATAAGACCGTTTGGTTCATAACATTTCTTAAAATTTATAGATACTATAAAACAGGTAGTTTGTTAAGATTCCATTTGACTTATAGGATTTTTCGTAATCTGTAAGATTTTAAGAGTAGTACAACATGGATTGCAGGACATACGACATGAGCATCACGAGAGAAGCAAGAGAAAAGAGTTTTAAAATTAAAGAACTAACCTGCTCAATTTCAGAAAATTTAATAAGCAATTCCTCGGGTATAGACCAATCAAAGATGTCGATGTTTTCCTTGATTCTCATCTCATTTTGTGCTCTTAATTAGGAAGCACGCTCTGATCCATTTGGATCCCCCCGCGTAGAGCAACTTGTGCTGGAGTCTTATAAACGGATTCACTTATCCAGATCTGAATCCGATCTGATGGATACTTAATTGGATAAATATTCGATTTAATCGGATAAATTTAAATAGATTCGGGTAGGTATCGGATCAAGATCCGACCCATTGATAGTCCTACTTGGGACTCTTAATGATCTGTTTAAATCTCGTCTAAGATATTAATGTGCTAGACTTTTTTTGCACTCTTCTATGATTTCTTTTCATATTTTTTAATTTTATTTTATTTTATATATTTTTAAAATATTAAATATTTTTGTATTGACTAGTTGGTAACTCGAACCGAGTTATCGAATTACTTGCCCTATCTTAGTTTTTAAACACTGATTTCTACCATTATTTTAAGTCAAGAGATTCAGACATGGGAAATCATTACCTGGAAGAAGGGAAATTGCTGAAATCCACTTTTCGGAATCTAAAATCAATGAGAAACTGGAGTTCACCTAAAAATTCTCCTATAGTCATTGTCACAGGAAGAAGCTACGAAGATTTCCGCAACTCCAAAGTCAGCTAATTAGAAACTTTCCTTGTTTTTTCTTATGATCGTGAACGGTAAGTTTCTGGGTTTTAAAACTATATTCAAAATTCTCGAAAACACAAAGTCTTCCTTCATATCTTTATATTCGTTTTCTACCAATATTGCAATTAGAGCATCTATTGTTCCCTATAAATTTTTCTATATTTTAGGATAAATTTTTTCATATTTGATTAAAAACTCAAATTTGAGAAAAACCTCTCCAATCATCTCCGAAAAATGATAAAAAAAAAAATAATTTTAAGAATAAAAAATAGCCGTTAAACTCAAACAAAATTTGGGGATTCCTAAAGTTCTCCCCAAATTTAGGAGAGGGGATAGAGGATGATTGGAGAGGTATTTGGAGAAAATTTTCCCCATATTTGTATTTGGGGGAAGGGATAAGGAACGATTGGAGATGCTCTTAGTTAGAAATTTCGAGTCGTAACATATTGAGATAAGTTTGTGCTATAAAAGGAAACTTACAAAGAAGATATTTGTACATATAGAACTCACATAAAGAGAGAAGAAGAGATCATGAAGGCGACTGTTATAATTCCCATAGTTTTCGGTTCTATAATTGGGGCCAATATAGTGTTTATCTGTCTGTGCAAGACATGTCGTATGAGGAAAGAAATCAAGAGTACTCGGCAACAACCGGTTCCTCCTGCTCACCAAGTCTATCGACGAGATGTTGAACTCGGTGGAGGTACCGAGGGCAGTACTGGGATCAAAGATGGTGGTATGGTTATTATGGCCGGTGCTGGCGTGGCGTTGGCCACTGCTGCTATTGTAAGTGTCGCTGTTAGTGGGGGTGGAGGTGGTGGGGGTGGTGGTGATGGGGGAGGTTGCGGGGGTGGAGGTTGTGGTGGTGGAGGCTGTGGTGGGTGTTGAGATGTCAACTTATATACCACTTATAGTGGCAACTATCAATAAATAATGACTATCTTTTACCAAAAAAAAAAAAAAGAAAAAAAAGTATTGTCGTATTCTTATGATGGTGCATATATATAGTGGATCCTATTTTGTGTGCTTGTATTACAACCATATGTATCATGAATCTACGTCTCAATCCAAGGTTTTAAGTCTCGGTATTGGGATTGAGCCAGTCTTGGTCAATCCCGGTCTGGACCAACGTTATCGGCCGATCCAAGTACAAAGTTGGATCACCCAATTTAAAAAATAAAAATAAAAAATGGATATGTCAGAACGATGGTACTAGTTGCCTGATCGACAATATTGGTCACCGAAATGGCGGTACTGATGATGAGCGAATTTGAAAATTAATTTAATTCAATCATATTTTGACACATAGCAATGTCAATTGTATAATTATACATCCAAAGAATATATAAATTAGAATTATGAATAAAGTATATTTCGAAAAGCCCATTCAAGGAGAATCATTTCGAAATTACTAGTATATTTTAAAGTTCTACTTGAAATAGACTTCAAATCATATTCTCGAAAGAGAACCTTCGAAACATTTAAGCATTTATTAAGTTAGCCACCGCGAGAGGGTCAATTTGTCTTCATAAGTATTATAATGTCCCATTTGGGAAATTATCAGTATAATGTGATTTCGAAGTTATATCTCAAACTAGTCATCATTATGTATATCAAGAAAACATCGCGAAATAACCAAATTATTATCTCAAAATAATTGATATTCTGAAACACCTTTCAAGATAATCATACTTGTATCTCAAAATCGAAGTCATTCACCTAAAACATAGAAGGAAAATAAACATTAGACTTTCAAAAATGAAGGGTCAGAGAGATAAATCCTATCAAGACTCTCGAAGATCTTGTAGCATTAAAGGACTTGAATCAATATATAACAGTAACGTATCATCAGTTTTATAACGCTATATTCATTAACTTAACCAAACGTTTTGAAAGTATTTATTGAAACGTTCAATTTTGAATTAAACATTTTGAATATTGAATATTCCAATCAAAACGCATGTTCAATCAAACGTTGTCAACCCGTTCATGAAACGTTGCAAATGGTTAAATAATGAATCTAAGGCTATTAAAGGATGATGAGGCATCAAAAAGAGGGATTGGATCTCTGAGCATTTGACATTCTCTGAGAATTGCAAAGCATTTGTCTTAGAAATCCTCTTTTCTGAAATCTATTACGTTCTGTGTTGTCTCTCTAAATATTCATGACTGATCTTACCATTTTTTTCTCTCTTTGTTGAATCCTTTGTAAAAGAAAACCTTTCATTAGGACGGTCTTTCTTTGAGATAGACTTTAAACCATATTCTCGAAGGAAAACCTTCGAAACATTCAGTTCTCATACGATGAAAGCATTTATAGGATAGCTACCTCGAGAGGGTCAATTCGTTATCATAAGTACTGGTTGGGATCAGTCGATACCAATGATTTTCAAAATATTCTATTAATTTCGAAATGATTTTTCCTGAATGAGCTTTTCGAAATATACTTATCTAATAATATTCAGAATTCCAATTTACACATTCTTTGGATGTGTAATTACGTAATTAACCTTACCACGTGTCATATTACAATTGAATTAAATTAATTTTCAAATTGGCTCATCATCAGTATTGGTTGGGATCAGTCGATACCAGACCAGTCCAGAGCAAAACCGGTTGGATCGTTCAATTTATAAATTAAAAACAAAAAAAAAATATTGGATCGGTTGTACCAGCTCCGTACTGGTATCTATTGGACCGATCCGATCCAAAGCCTCACGATATAACTATTGTATTGTGGCCTAGGATCAAACCGGTCCATTTCGATCTCGATACGGATCGGCGATAGAGACCGAATTGGTCCGATTCTTAAAAGCTTGTCTCAATCTCACTCTGTATTTCCATATAAAAAAATAAAAGAAAAAAATGTTATTAACGTGTTTGAATTCTTGCTATCGTTAATTGTTGGCATCAAGAGTGGGATTAAACAAGACTAGGACGTAAAACTTACAAGTCTCATGCAATGACACAGTTATAATTTATTGAATATTTATATTATAACTTCAAACATGATGTTTTTTCTATTATATATAAGCTTTTAGAAGCTTGTTTTTTTATCCTTGTATTATTCGTCATGGCTTCACATTTTAGGTTTCAGTTCTAAATCTATCCTATTATGAGAAAGGGTGTATCATAAAGCGTGCGAATATATATATATATATTCAAAATTTTATAATTATAAATAATATTTTCTTTTGGTTTATTATAGGAGATAATAAATAAGTTTTCAAAATAACCATCACCATCTCATTTCAACTATAAAAAGAATTATGTGACAAAAAAAATGGTTAACGTGTTCTATACATTTATCAACATGCAACACGTGTCACTGCTAATATTTAAAAAAGAAAAATACTTAAAAGATTTAAATTATAATTTACAATATCCGATGTACATATACAACTGGTTGCATAGATTCAAATCATCTAAAATCTTTCCTGTAAAAAAGAATCGACATAACCATAAAAGTCAGATACATATGCTTGAGTCTTGATATGATTGACACTTCTTGAAGTTCTCTATCAAATTAATGTGTCTTTTGTTTATTGGCTATTGGTTTTTCTTTACATCCGTTCTCCACCATCATGCAATTAGTTACATTCCAATAAGTTTGTACAAGACATCAAACACAAAGAAGGGGTTAGGACGCGAAGACATCAAACACAAAACTCACATAAGGTCAAAGAAATGAAGGCGTATGCTATCGTCCTTATAGGTTTGGGTTCTGTAATTGGGGCCATGCTAGTGTTAATCTGTCTGTACAAGACAAGAAGTAAGACGAAAGAAAACAAGAATATTCGCCAACAACACGTTCCTGCTCACCAAGTCTATCCGCGAGATATTGAACTCGGTGGAGCTACCAAGAGTAGTGGGATCAAAGATGGTGGTATGGTTATTATGGCCGGTGCTGGTGCAGCGATGGCTACTGCTGCTGTTGTAACTGCAGTTGATAGTGGGGGCTGGGGGTGGTGGAGATGGTGATGGTGGTGGTTGTGGTTGTGACGGTGGCGGTGGTTGTGGAGTGGAGGCTGTGGTGGGTGCTAAGATTTCAACTTATATATCACTCATAGTAGCATGTCATTTCGTATTCTTATGATGGTCCCTATATGTAGTAGGTCCTATAAAATGTGTTTGTTTTTCAACCTAATGTGTCATGAATCTTCTTCACGTCTCAATCATTTCATTCTGTATTTCCATCAAAAAAAAAAAATTCTTTAATGTGTTTGAATTCTTTCTATCTTTAATTGTTGGATTTGGTGACCGAATAGCACGTAATAATAGTAATATTTTAATAAATCTAAGAAAATATCGTTTATGGACTCAAGCCTATGGTCTCTATTAACATAACCCAAATCACTTGCTATGCAGCTTTTAGAAAAGAAGAAATTTTTAAGCATACAATTTTGTAATTGTAAGGCGTTAGAGTGGGATTGTAGTGAGTTTAAACAGAGTGAAAATCAGTTGTGGTCTACGGTGTTGTCCAAGTTGTGGGGTGGCCCTTTGATTGGTTTAAAAAATAATTTTAAGTGTGTTTTCACCCAATCACAGACCACCCCACAGCATGGACAACACGGTAGACCATAACATGGACAACACGGTAGACCACAGCTGATTTTCTTCCGTTTAAACAATTCTGATGTAAAACTTACAAGTCACAAGGAATGACTGAAAATTTATATGATTTATTGAATACTTGAATTATAACTTCAAACACGATGTCCCTTTTTCGTTATATGAGTGTTTAGAAGCAATTTATTTTTCTTTGTATTATTCTAGGTGACTTCATATTTTAAGTTCCAGCTCTAAATACTTAAAAAGGAGAAAGTACTAAAGGATTTAAATTTATAATTTATGAAATCCAGTGCATATGTACGAGGGGTTGCATAGATTCAAATCATGAAAGGTATTTCCTTAAAAAACAAAAAAAAAAAAAAAGCCAATAAAAGGCCGACACATGACATGACTGACACATATGCTAACATCATTTTCTTTTTAATTATATGTTTGTCAGATGAAGATTCTATCTGAACCTCGGCTATGTGAACCTCATGTAAATTTCAAGAGACCTATAAAAAAAAAGGGTTGTCATCATTTGACTAGACTAAGGTAGAAGTTGGTTTAGGATTTATAGGTTTTTTAGAGTTTTAGAAATGTCAGTCACCTTTTTTAGTGAGATCCACTTGGAATACGTGTCAACCTTGTGTGAGGTTCACACAGTCCAAGTTCACAAAAATTCCTCATCTATGTTTGTCTCTTCATATATTTTGTTTATTGATTATTGTTTCTTCTATTTACGGAAAAGACTTTAGATGATTTGAATCCGGCCTGAATATGATGTCAATGTTGACAACATGGCCTATTAAGTAGATGGCTCTCAATCAAAAACTAAGATACAAGGATGCATCCCATGGAAGATCCATCTTCTTCTTGCTCTCATGCTAGGTTTGCCATATAATTACGCAATTTTGCTGATCATGTTTACATTGGCTGCTACTGCTATAAGGATGTTTGATGTTTTTACGCTTAGACGTCGTCGTAACCACCACCATCACAAGTACAGCTACCAGTTCCGTTGCTGATAATGGTTCCATATGGGTATGGCCGAGGTTTGGTGCTTAGACAGCAACACATGAGGCCTAACAATAGCATGAAACCCCCTGCAGAAGCCAAGGCCCCAACCCAATTTAAGTAATATTGCTCCATCCTTCTCCTCTCTCCCACTTCTATGAAGGCTAGATTTCATCAGATCATCTTACTACCACTGACCAAGTTGTTTGGTCTGCAGATCCCACAGCTTGTACTCCATGGATCATGATATTAAAACCCTCTTATCTCGTTTAATATTGTGATGTTTCACCAGGAACCGAAATCAGGTGCTCAGTCTCACGGGAGAGAGAGAGAGAGAGAGAGAGAGAGAGAGAGAGATACTCTCATGTTAGAGGTGGAAATAGGTGGTGCAAAGGTTTAAAGTCGCGGGCTCGGTGACTGGACCGATCCAAGCCAATCCCAGTCCGGACAGGCAATACCAGCTAGTCCAGATCCAGTACAAACTACAAAAAATAGATCTCCGGGCCGGCAGTATCAATAATTGGACCGGCGGTTCGATACCAGACCAGTCCAATTTGATACGGGTCTGGTCCATTTAATTTAAATTGAAAACAAAATAATCAGATACCGGTCACTGGACTGGTTGTACCAGCCGATCCATACCGGTATCAATTGTACCAATCCGGTCCTGGCCTATCCTGATACAGACCGGATCGGTCCAATCCTTGAAACCTTGGATTTGCATCAACTTCACTGTAAAGGAGAAAAAAGTAAACAGAAAAAAAGGAAAAGGAAAATAATAACAGGAGAGAAGGGGAGAAGGAAAAGGAAAAGCTTTTTTTCTATAGAGATCCACTGCTTCTCAAAACCAGAAGAAATAATGGATTATCTTGAGCAAAAACTTTGACATGCTGAGAAACTTGTGGACCAAATCGGTGCTATACCTTGCTACCTATTGTGCTTGTGAGTAGGGGAAGAAAAGCTTCAACAAGCAAAGTAAAAGCTTCATGACAAGGCATAAAGAGGTTGAAGACTAAACTAATAGGGAAAAAGTAATGGTTCGATCGGTAGACGGAGCTTGGAAAGGCAAGCCAGAGTAAGGTGTGAACTGCTTCCCATGTGTAAAAATGTTGTGAACTGCCCTGCCCGTCTTTGGAAGGAAGATGTTGGATGCTGTTTTAGAATTCCGGAAAAATGTCAAGCTGGGTTACGTCGTTTACTATCGTAGTAGGGCAAGGCATCATTCTCTGTCAGAGATTAGTTGCTTCTCCATATGGCTTCAACAACCAGTGCGAATGCACACATGCCAAGTTAAAGAGTCTTGTCACTATAAATATACAGCTACAAACAACAAACACCACTACATGAATACATATAAACACACACACAACACACGACTTGATGAAATCTCCTAGTAATCACAACTAGGTTTGTTGGCACGCCAAAGAATTGTAGGAATACCGTATCACCGATCAATCCAAGACTGTTTTAGACTGTTTTCCAAAAAAAAAAAAAAAAAAACAGGATTAACGGGACCAGATTGTTTTATAGTGATACAATCTGCAAATGATTTACAACTGGATGGTTTGTACAAATATGTAGCCTTCAACTGTGAGAGGAATTCCGATCACAGCAGATTTTAATGTTAAGAGCAGTACAAGAAAGCCTAATATAAAAAATTCAAACACAATGCAAAAACCAAGGAGGGATCTGCACAATGCATTGCCTTTACATGTTACAACTAATTAGAGGATTCCTGCCAAAAAAAAAAAAAAGGCAAAGAACATCAGATGAAACCATGATGCATAAATTAATAAAATGACAGACAGCTCCGGAAATCATTAAACGTTTGAAGGACAGTTTTCATGCACCCAATAATGGGATGATCTAGCACGGCCTATACAAGACAAACTACAATCAATAAACAGAACAGCAGAACATCGTCCTTCACCTATTACGAAGTAGCAAAAGTTCAACCAGATCAATTGATTATAATCACCTGATCGATCTCTATTGAGATTGTCAAAAAAAAAAAACAAGACATAACTAATATATCAGATGGTGCACGTCACATCCTGCTCCATGAATGCATGCAACACACAAACAGGGATGTTAATCATTCCTGGCCAACAAATAAGAGCTTACACCAGAAAATTGTGGTAACAGGAATAACCAGCTGACAGACAATGCAATGTAAAAAATGTACAAAGACAAAGGAAGAAAAAAAATTAAGCACTAAAAACACCATATTATATTGATTGGCAACATTCTCAGCTCGCAAATCTACCCCAAGTAAAATGAGCAGCAAGATTGCTCTGTCAAATTTCAGGAGATGCCAAGTAAAAAACAAGAATGTGAGTACACATAGAAACAGTAACAGGAGAGATTAAACCAACTATTGTTAACTGCCATTGATAATACAGTCCCTGTTAGAAGCTAAATCATACTATGCCGGCGCAAAGGAAAAGCAGATACCAACACTAGAAAGTGCAATGTAAGAATATGAGCTAATTTAGATACAATGCAGACAAGGGCACAAACTAATGGATGACTCACATATAGAGATGATAGTGACAGGACCAGAAGTCAAATGTCAGGCAGGCAACTGAACAACGAAATAATGGATGATGCAGTTGTTAGGCAGTGACTACCCAAATGCAATTTAGATCACATGGTAGACATGAAATTAGCCACACTCGGTCTAACTAAAATGAATTGAGTCAGCAAAGAAGCCTCTTCATTCTACTGTTTCAGGACATCTGAGAGCCAGCATTCCAACTCAACTCAAAAAGATATGTCACTGCCTATCCAAATGCATTCTAGATCACATGGTAGAGGTGGAATTAGCCACATTCAGTCTAACTAAAATGAATGAGTCGGCAAAGAAGCCACTTCATTCCATTGTTTCAGGACAGAGCGAGTATTCCAACTCAACTGAAAAAGATATGCATCAAAATCATGGATCATGTTTGTGTCTGGTTGTCAATTGTACTGCTTCACAATTTCAAATGCCTGACAGTTGCTCCGAGAATGATCAACCGCAGGCTAAAGCAAACAAGATTTAGATGGAAAGCCCAATGCAACTAAGAGCAGAGTTACTCGTTCTATCGGTCAACAAGGAATGCTTCTAAATTTATAAATCTTCACATCCCAGAACTATGGAAGATGTCTACAACAAACACCTTTCCTTCCTGCTCGGATTTTCTGAATCGGGAAATTAGAAGGTTAAAATTCCAGATGTGGTACAATTGCCCACACAAAGAATATAAAAGCCAAACTGCACCTTCCCAATCTTTTCATGCAATTTTCTCGATCTCTGGCTTGATAAGGTCCCCTATAAGCCTAAGCTATTTAGGAGGGAGGAAAGAGAATTTTTCATGCTTTGGCTTGTGGTGCGTAGTCCTCAATCATGATGGAAAGCAATGTGGACCGTGGGTACTTGAGGTGCTGCATGGGGTGACAGTTGGCTTATGAGCTAAGAACCTTCGAGCAACGCTCAACGAGCATTCTTCCTTATGTATGGCTTGATAAGGAAGAAATCCATGTTCAGGTTTCTTTCAAATATCAAAACAACTATATGTGTGGCATGAATGCAAAGAGGCGCAAGTATGAAAACCTTCGAAGGACAAAGGAATGGATGCTGCAATGAGCCTTCTGTATGGCTTGAGTGTCCGACAATTATTAGATGATCATCTTGGCTGAGGACCATAGGGGTACTACGGATGTGCAAGATAGGCCTTGAATGACTAGGAAACCCAAATGAGTTGGATGAGCATAGGGTAGCACTAAGAAGTGGTTTGTAGGCCAGCCAAGAGGGCTTGGCCTGTGGAACTTGGAAGCAAGTCATATCCTGGACAATGTCTCGTGTGGGTTTAGTGAAGGTTCATATTGATAGTCAGCTAGAATTGGCCGGCCGTGACTATATGAAGATCAAAGCACCGCACAACTGATCCACTGCATGAGAAATGTAGGACTGTAACAGTTTTCACTGTAAGCAAAGTTGAATTAAAGATGTACAATTCCTGAGAAGTAAGACAGTCAGTCTAGAAGCATAAAAAATTGAAAAAAAAAAAAATTAACGAAAAGAGAAAGCATGCCCATGCTAGTAATTAACAACCTCAAGAGCCAAACTTTAATAAAATAAAAATTAAAAATTCAACTCTTAGGAAGTAAGATAACTTTCACCACTGAGAAGGCATAGTTGGATTACACAATTATTTTCTCCATAACTGAGTTAAGTGGCAGAGATATGCAATATTATCTCTGATGTCAGAGCAAATAAGAAAACAAAATCTATGAGTATCCACAAGTGGAAAGTACAAAAGCAAGCAGGGAAAGAATAACAGACCCAAAAGCATGTACAAGGCATAAGTGTGATATTTTGTACAATCGATAAATAAATTTTTATAATGCATGCTTCTCATATGCATTACACCACAGATTACAGCCAAATGTAATGATAGATTCATAGAAATACAGGCCAGAGTTACTCACATCCTATTGACTCCATAACAGTTACAGCTCACTATAATTGCGCCAAACTGCACGAAATTCTTCACGGAATGTGTTGAGGCGTGCTTTCAAGTTAGGTGTTCTAAAGCTTGCATGAAGTATAGTAGCTGCAAAAAAATACCAAAATAGTGGAGGAAGAAGTCACATTCATTAACGAAAAAAGTGTAACAAATGAGAAAAGAAAAAGTTAACAGGATGCAATATATACCAAGAAGGCCAATGGTAAATGCCCATAAGACAGTAAGGAGACCACAGGAAGAGAACCACAGGATAAAACTGGCTACAAATAAATAAATACAAAACTTGATTAGCAACAGAGATCAACATTGACATTTCCAGTTAAAACAGATCAAAACCTGGGATTAATTTCAATGATTGATAAGAAATAAGAAATAAGAGAAGCTAAAAGAGGCTTTGGTGGCTATAAATACCAATTGAGAATATCGAGACAAACAACCAACGAGGTCGTCCACAGATGTGAATTGCTCTTTTGGCTGACGGACGCCCACGAATAACAGGCCTGCAGGTAATTACACTGTGAGATAGGCCGCAGTACTAACTCCTAACTGCTTCACAAACACTATCAGCGGCTAAACCCACTTACGTTAAGGGAGGCCTCATTTTTGCAGCTAAATGTGGAGAGAACTTCCTTATGGTTCTCGTTACCTTCTCATTGAAGGTAGCTGCAAAGCTGTAACATGAAATGTCAGATCCAATAAACTGAGAACAGATAAAATGGTTATTTATAGAAAATAAAACATCAAAAAAAACAAAATCCAAGATGTGGTTAATGAGAAGAAAACAGAAGATAGCTTTGTACTTCCCTCACCAGCATTACTGATGTGTTCCAGAGGAAAACAACCCAAAAAGCACCCACGGCAAACTTTGTTGCATTTGTATATTCTGCTCGTTTACCGATATGTTTCCACATCCAAATTAACGTATAATATGTGAGTGAGTGTATGATATAAAATAACAATAATTATTTTTCTGAAATAATTAGGATAATTATATAAAAAAAGATTAAGTATGCAAAAATATGTAAAACTAGATCCTCAATATGTGTTACATAATACAATATACTGTCTTGATATTAGATTTTTAGAAAAAATCTAAAAAATAGATTAGTTTATAAAAGTATTAAAAAATTCATATTAAAATTGATATTATTTGCAAACTCTGTAATATTGATTTACATCAACAAAGTAATAATATTATAACGAAAAAAACTAGTAACAATATAAAAAACTAGTAATAATATATTTATGTCACAGTCACACTTATGGCTGTGCCCTCAATATCCGCATCTATATATGCTGGTTTATGTTGGTGACAAGTACCAGAGATATGTTAGTCACTTTATGGATTGTATCATCAAAACTAGAGCAGAGAACAGTATTAAAATCATTTGGGGTAGCTACATTTTCAGTGCCCAATCAAGATAAGGATGACTATTTCAAGCCGGATATGAACCCAATTTTATTATGAATAACATGTTTTATTGACTTTTTAAGGTATTTGTGAGTTGTATTGACTATTGTACTAGTTCCTGGTTCAAACGTAAATATATATATATATCAGTGCATCAGACATGCAAGACAAAGAGTCTACCTTCCCTTTACTCATTTTACATGTTCCATAGAATTTTTTTATTAATATTTCAAGTCATATGTAAACAAGTCTGTTTTCCAATCCATAACCCATGTTTTACCAAATACACAACTTTTTGGAAAAATCAATATTTTTTAGGAGTTATGACACTGAAATTTTAAACCTTGGGGTTGGGCTTGTTAGGATAATACCCAACCCATGAGGTACTGTGGGTTCGTTCTGGCTTAAGGTTTGGCTTCTTCCTTGTGCTCAAAAGCTTAGATTTTTTATTTGGAAAGTGTTAAATTCTGCCATTTGTACTAATGATCTATTAG
>JAUPMG010298796.1:0-31068 GCA_031762675.1 Pachysandra terminalis | reverse complement strand
ATTTACATGTCTGATACATTGACAATCAATCATAAGAACTTTTCGATATACCATAGTTGGTAACCACCTCCCCAACTAACAGACAATTTAACTTATTTCTTGTGCATCTATAGCAGTTAATAGTCATTTGCTAGGGATCTAACCTAGAAATTACAGGATCTGCAACTGTAGATAGTCAAAGATGTCTTTTTTCTTTACTAAGCTTTTTCTGCTTCTTTGTTAGCAAACATTGTGTTCCTTTTATTTCTAATAACCAAAACAATTCAGCTTTTGAGTTTTAATCAGTGTTCCACTGTTTTGGTGCATTTCTTGTGGAAATTTATAATGAGCATTCAATGATGTAATCATTTATAATGTTGTATGTGTATACGTTGGGTAGGAAGGAGGGTTGTGGCGACCAAGGGCAGGAAAGCTTGTAGAACTTTAAAACACTACTTAAAATACAAACAAAAGTGGAAGTACATCCTTTAAAGCTATTGGATCATGAAAGCAACAGAAAACTAAAGATCCTGGTACCCTAGGATGGTGTATCGAGGCGACATTCCATTGCATTGTCTTTTGTTTGTTTGCTTTCATTTGCACTTACTGGCTAACTCGTGGGTATATGAGGGCCGCACAAGCCATTTGAAAGAATTGGCCATGGCAAGAGGCTGTTGCCTTGTTCATAATTTATCATCTAATATAATGCTCATTTTTTTTTCCCTTATGAAAGAAATTCTTAGTGAACCCCCTTAAAGAAGGTGGCGAGCCCATGGAAACATCTAATCTCGATTAATGTCATTATTGTAGGCCAACTTGTAATAGTTTGGACCATTGACTTGTCAACTTCTACGCCTTTAGCTTACAGCATGATACCATGAATCCTATAAACCTCCAATTTGTTAACCATGAAGTTACACTTTTTGAGGTTTGCATAAATCTGATTAGATATTACAAACTTGTATGACATCCTTCACAAGGTATCAATTTGAATTTTGTGGTCCTTGCTATAAATCAAATATCATCAACGTGGACAATGACAGACTTCCCAATGTATGACTTGATCACTTGATCATAAATCTTATTAAAGTAATAAGGGCGTATGAGAGTCCAAATGTGATAACTTCGTTCATAAGGTCATAATTTCATGCCCAATGTATGACTTGATCACTTGTTAGTTGTCAATGCTTATTGTACAATCGATATGCATCTGATATTTAACTTAGGGTGAAGAAAATCCCACTATCGAGGATTCTGAAGGTTTCCTGCGTCTCATCCCAGTTTGTGTTGAGTTGTTCAAATACATTTACAGGAATGGGTGGTGATTTGGCTCCCGTTATCAGGGACCTAATATTGACAGGGTACTCTTAAGGAGGCAATCGTGAAGGTTCTCAACGGGATCTGCCCGGTGTCTCCCTCTGCTACTCAGGTGCCTGGCAGTCCTAGGCTGAAGCCCTCTTCAAGAATGCCCAGGAGGTGGGGTCCCATCCTTCCTCCTCTTGCCTGTCCATCCTCTATCCTTAATTTCCCTCTATCCCACCTCCATATTTTTTGGTCCAGGAATACTTTCCATGCCATTGGGGAACTGTTGGGTGGCATATTGGCCATTCATCAGGCAACTGAGAGTGGATCAGATGTTTCGTCGGCCTCAATCCTGGTAGTAGAATGTAATCCACTTAAAATCCCTCGTGGGTTAGTGGTGGTCGTTGGGGAAGAAGATTTCTTGATCCAATTGGAGCTGGTGTCGTATATTAAAAATATGAGCTTAAGAGCTGCTGCTCTCATGGAGATGCTGGGAATCATTATTCACAAGGTTGAAGATGAGGAGCTGGCAGCCCCTGCTCCACGTGGTGGGAGTAGAGTGGGTGGTTCAAAAGGTGACCAAAAATCAAGTGTACGGGATAAGAGAGAGAATTCAAATTCAAAACCCCCATTAAGATCCTGCTCAACAAGGCATGGGAGTGCATTGCATGCATCCCAAGTTATTCGGCTGGACCGTGGTTGGGGTCTTAGTAGAGGTCTTGGGGTAGGTGCTAGGCCAAGTAACCTGTCTAGAGTGATGCTCGCGATGTTTCTGGATAGCAGATCAAGATCGGCCGTTAGTTCCAATCCCAGGGTTTCTTCATTTGGGCCCCAATTCATTGGGCCACGTCGTGGACAGACTTAGGTTTGGAATAGAAATATTGGCAAGGGCACCAGGCCTAGTAGCCATTCTAGAGGCAAGCCCCTGCGAAGTATTGAAAGCAGATCTCCACGGTCAGATCACAACTTGGACCCGAGTGTGGAATGTGTCCTGGGTTTGATTAAATCGGTATGGAGACAATGCTAAATGCGTTGTCTCAACGTTTTCAAGGTTTGGAGATGGAGTTAGATAAAAATGGAAAGTCAGTGGTTATGGGGAGTTTTCACCATGAAGTTATGAAATTGGCTAACAAATCGGAGGTGTTTGACCAAGTTCCTGAAGTAGTAAGGGAGGGTTCTAGGGATCTGAGGGGTACCATGTTTCAGGTTGGTGTCTCAGTACCTTCAGCAAATCTCGTTTCTGCTATCACTCCCAATGACGATATTATCATGGCAATGGATGATGGGGATGATTGTTAGTTAGAGCATCCGAGTTGTTGGAGATGAAGCTAATAAAAGAGCAGTTAAGGATTTTTGTCTTAGAGTTAGGTTGGCTATTTTAGTGTTACAAGAAACAAAGAAGTAGATGGTGGGTATCAGGTTGATTACACGCTTATGGGGTTCTAACAATAGGAAATGGGCAGTCCTTCATTCAGCGGGGGAGTCGGGTGGCATTCTTGTTCTATGGGATCATGACTGTGTTGAGTGTGAGGTTCTTATCAAGTCCTTTTTTATGTCGATAAAATTCAAATCCGTGGACGATCAGTTTGTATGGATGCTCTCAGGGTGTATGGGCCCAATAGGCCTCATTTAGGGAAGCAATTTTGGAGAGAAATAAAGAAAATTTGTGAGTCGTGGAGAGGGCCTTGGTGTCTAATAGGTGATTTTAGCGTTGTCCAGTTCTCTGATGAACAGAACGGGATTGGAGGGGTTTTGAGTAATATGTGTATGCTGTCTTCCCTTATAAATGTTTTAGAGCTTGTAGACTTTCTAGGTCGAGGTGGTCTGTTCACATGGTCCAATATGCAAAACCCACCGCTTTTGTGTAGATTGGTCAGATGTTTGTGCTCAGTGGACTGGGATGCTCACTATCCCAGAATGATACAATCCATTATCCCTCGTCCAATATCGGATGATACACCCATCCGGATATCATTCGAGTTCGTTAGTAGGGGCCCGTTTCCCTTTAGATTTGAGAGCATGTGGTTATTACATCCATATTTTAAGGAGTGCATGTCTGAGTGGTGGGCGATATTTGGGGTGAGATTCAGGGTTGGGTGGACTATAGATTTATGCATGGACTAAGAGAAGGTAAAAATTGATCATGGGGTGGAATAGAGACATTTTTGGCGAAGTGGACCATAGAAAGAGGGAAGCGTTAAATAAAATTGAGAGTTTGGACATATTGGAACATTCTAGAGTCTTATCCCAAGAGTAGAGGGATGTGAGGAGTGAATGGAAAGATAGCTTGGATTCGATAAGTTGGAGACAGAAATCGAGAGCCACTTGGGTTAAAGAAGGTGATGCCAATACACGATTTTTTCATAAAGTGGCCAATGGGAGGGCTAATGACAATGTTTTGTGGTCTTTGGAAGTTAATGGTATTCCCATATCAGATGAGGAATCAATTGTGCATGCTTTATCTGCTTTCTATTTCAAGTTGTATAAATCTGAACAAGACTTTAGGTTTAATATGAACAATCTTGGCGGTAATAAAATTTTAGCAAATCAGGCTATTTGGCTGGAAAGACCATTTGAGGAAGAGATTTAAAGTGGCAGTGTGGGATCTAGAAAGAGACAAGTCCCCTGGGGCCAGATGGTTACTCAATAGCATTCTTTCAAGAGTGCAGGGATATTATTTATGAGGATCTCATAGAGGTGTTTCAGGAATTCCATCAGGAGGGGTCATCAATAAGATTACAAATGCTAATTTCCTTGTATTGATCCCAAAGAAGAAGGGTGCTAAAGAAATCAAGGATTTTAGACCGATTAGCCTTACCATTAGTCTTTACAAGATTATCTCTAAGGTTCTAGCTAGAAGATTTAGGATGGTGATAGATGGGATTGTGTATGAAAACCAGTCTGCTTTTATCCAAGGGAGGCAGATTTTGGACAGTGCATTGATTGCTAATGAGTATGTGGAGGAGCGGTTCAGATTGCGAAGGTCAGGTCTTGTGTGAAAATTAGACGTTGAAAAGGCCTATAATAGGGTTGAGTGGGAATTCCTGGATGCATAGTGTAAAGGATTGGCCTATCTCAATCCGGATCGGCTAGGGACGAGCCGCGATCCCAAAAAAATTTAAAATTGCATTAACTTGGACCAAGTTCGTGTTGGCTAGTCGGACCAGACAATCCAAACTGGATTGTCCGGTCCAAGTCTTAAAAAAAAAAAACTTGTTCTGAGAAGTTTCGAGAGAGAGAGGTCCGTCTTTTAAAAAAATATCTTGGAGAAGTTTAGAGAGAGAGAGAGAGAGAGAGAGCGAGAGAGAGAGAGAGAGAGAGAGAGAGAGAGAGAGAGAGAGAGAGAGAGAGAGAGAGAGAGAGAGAGAGAGAGAGAGACTTACCCGTGCGGTTGTGAAGAACTGCAACTAGCCAACTATAGCTGTTGCGATCAAGGTTTGAGATGAGAATAAGTTTTGTAAGATTATCTCTCAATTCCTTTTCCACTCTCTTTCTCTTTCTTTCTCACATACAGGAATTCTCTGCAGAGATTTCCTAAGTGTTAAGGAGTTTCTCTCCCCCAAAAGTTTGACACAAGAAGCTCTTGACGACCAACAAACCACTCACACCTTTGCCTGAGCCAACCTGGAATTTATATAGGCAAATGTGATGTCTCTAGGATGGTGACAAGTGTCACAATATCCTTATTCTCTATTTGTAACTTTTACTAAGGAGGGAGTTACTTTTGTTTGTGTAACGCCCCCATTAACTAGGGAGAATGTAATTCCTTTCATGACAACTCATTATGAGTTGGTACCTTGTGACATGCTTGATGTTGTCGGACCCTAGGTCGGCATGTCGGGGTCTAGTCTTGTTGCCTTTGATACCCACTCCCTTGGCCGCTACGCCTTAAGGACCGTCGTAACGCCCCTCCTGATGGGCTTCCGCCTTGGATGGAGATCTCTTATTCGACTAATATCTTCAAGTCTCATACAGTTAAAGTAATCAGTGAATTATAATCGTTCATGAGTTGGTTGCTAGGACACAACTCATTCATATATCTCATACTATGCCAGGAGTATAGGACATCTGCCATGCCTGGTATTTTCGACAGTTTCAGTTATTAGGCTTTCGGTTCCTTCTATAGTTTTTATCGAAGGATCCGAGGGGAGGGGGCAAATGAGTTTGACAGGATCTCTCACTTTTCTGTTGTGATTGTCCAGCGAACCCAGTTTTGCCGAACCCTCAAAAATATCATTTTCTCAATTAATAATGTTTTGTCAACTTGGCAATGTAGTGGGTGATGACATGGCATGGGGCCTATTAATTCATCGTACTATTTTGGCTTGGTATTCCTGCCAAAAATGACCATCAACAAGAACTTTTATATAATAATAAGTACTAATCATTATTATAATGTTACATAAATGAAAATAATAAATTTTAATTGAGCACCTAACCTACACAACCCATCACCTATAGATTTGAAACATAGTCTAGTTTCCTTGGCGGTCACCTAGGCAGGCTACATAAGACAATTCTGTTGCAAGTTGTGTTACCCCTTATCATCAAACTCTTGAGTTGCCTCGTACTGATTTCCATCTTTTAAGTTTGCAGAATTTCTACAAGTCTCTTCTTTGCCTTTGCTTAATTAACCTGATCAGGTAGTTCGTCTTCTTGGACATGCGTTGGTCTATGTCCAAGTTCTGAGGACCTGTAACATTTGATTGCCCCTTGTCCTGTCCTTGACCACCTCTCTCATTATCTCCCGTTAGTAGGGATTGGTTGGTTGTTGGGCTGTAGTCCGCCTACTACCTTCACACTGTTTCCATGGCCAAAAGTTGTATCCTCATTAAGATCATTCCCAAGCTTCTTGGTAGCAAGGTTTTAAATGTCGATGTCACTGGGCATGTCGCCAAGACTGGCCAGCGAGATGTCGCTGACATGGGGGAAATGTCTCCTAGATTTGAGAAAAGTCGGGAAATTCACCCCAAATGATTTTTTTTTTAAATGAAACCTTAGATTACGTCTAAATAATACATAAATACACTAGAATACATCATAATATTCGGTGGAACGAATAAGTCGCCAAGGGTTCCTGGAGGTGTTCGGTGGCCTGCTTGGCGGGCCAAGCAGTCCGCCGAATCTCGTGAATTTCACTAAAACTTTTTTTTTTGGTTCCTTTTGAACCTTGCATATAAAAATTGATCAAGGAACATTGGTTAGTATGGAATTCCGCACAAGACCCATTCATAATACATCTAAGATCATGCATACCCATCAATTAAGATAGAAAAGGGTTTCAGGCGATTACTCCTCGGAGTCGATGATAACTTTGGAGGGGTTGGTTATCGAAGTGATGGGTAGTCGGAGTGAAGGTAGTGAAGGAAGTAGGTGTGTAGAAACTACTCATACGATGGTCGGAATGGGAGTTCCTGCCGGAGGTGCTGGCGAGGCTGGTTGTGGAAAGGGTGGAGCTCAGTCGTAGAGTGGAGCTGCCGCATCTTTCCAAGACGTGCTGGTGAAGAACGCTGGTAAGAGTGAATGGCAATCAGTGAGGAAGAAGGCTTACAGTCGCTGGGTGAAGCCGAGAATAGTGCGTGAGACTACAGATTCAGAGAAAGAGTTTCGAGATTGAAGGCTTCTCGAGTGGTAGGTTCGATGCGTATCATGGAACGCAGTAGAGGTCGGAGCTGTTCTATTCTCTTATGCCAAGAGGGGATTTGGTGGCTGAGACATTTTTACGTCTGCAGATCAGTGGAGGGCAGCAGGATGAAGTTGGAATCTGTTCGATTGGTCAATGGGAGGGGTTTGATAAGTTAGATCAGAATAGGGGGGGTTCATTTCTTAAGATATCGTCTGTTTTTATGGATGGTAAGGTGAAATCCTTATTTTTCCCTAAATCCAATGGTTCTTCAGGTTGGGGGGTTCTTCTGTTCAGCTGGTGGCAGAACAGTGGGGAAGGATTGGTGTCAAGGGAGTAATTCTGCAGAGGAGGCGCTGGCTGCTCCGGTCAGATCGAAGTCTTTGGTGGTCGCAGAGTTTTTAAAAGTCAATACTACAGTAGGTGGAGTTGCTCAGAAAGGGAAGGTTTCGATTATTGATTGCTCTCGGGTAGGTTCGAAGGAGAGACAGGAGTGGAGTTTCGAGAGAGGTGGCTTGGAGTTTGGTAGAGTTGGAATCGATTCCAAATCTGGGGTTCCTGCGTTTTCAAGATTGGTGGCCGGATTTCGCCGGGGCAGCTGGCCCGGAGTGTGCTCAGGGGCTTTGGATTGCGATCTTTGGGGTCCCAATCAATTGTTGAGCTCTTAATGTTTTCCAGAATATCGGAGGTATTTGTGGTGGTCTGTGCGGGGTGGGTGTTCCGTTCGATGTCGGAATTCTGACCGGTGTGCCTTTGTTAAGAGTCAAGGAGAGTCGGGCTCGTTGCATTCCCCGTTCGATTAAGATTGATATCGGGGGTCTTTTGTGCGATACTTTCATTGAGATTGTCCCGCTGAATCTCTATTCTGTTATCCGTCTGATGGAAGGCATTTTAGACCTTTGCAACCTGGGCTTGGTTTCTTCGGTTAAGGATGACGATGCAGCGGGTGGGGCAGCCGGGTCTGGTGGTTCTCTCTATCCGATTTCTGATTTTCAAATGGGCAACGGTCATCCCGAGGAAAACTGAAGGACGGGTTTCTCGAGAGGGTGGCAGACGTCAGTTCGTCTGAGATTGCCTCGGACATTCAGATTTCCCATGTCGTACGCAGGGATGGTCAGGTGGAAAGTGGAGGGTTGATTGATTTCATGGGTAATGATGTCACATTTGAGGGTGTTGAGCTGGTAGTGGGCCTTGGGCTTGGCTTGGGCGTGGTCCCCTCTGGTTTGACTGAGGTTTCTGGGCCAGCATTTGGGCAGGCCCAAGTAGTTTGCGGTTCAGGTCCTAGGGATGTTTTGGGTTCCCCTTTGACGGGCCTGCATGGGGGCCTTTCGTCTCTTCTCAAGTCGGGCCCTCTTGGGCCATCTTCTTCTCCTTTTAAGGAGCTTTCGGCTGAGCCTTTAGCTTTTTTGGAGGATCAGGCTGTTGAGCTAGCAGGCCAAGAGGTGCCGGTGGTTAGTTCTAGCAAAGCGACAGCATCAGCGGTTTAGAGGGTGGCGATTGGGCTGGGAGCAGCGCCGGAGAGTCAGGCTTCGTTGGAGAAGTCGGTTGGACCCCCTGTCGGCGTTCTGGAGTAGAACCCTCTCCTCTTGTCGTAGATTTCTAGCGTGCGCAAGTTGTTATCAGAATTTTTCCACCATAGAGAAATGTCAGGAAGTTGCTGTCGGATGTTGTCGTCAGGTAAGGAAGTTACCGGCGGAGTGGGAGATGCCGATGGATATACACCGAATGGTACTAGTGAGGAGGTTCAAGGTTTGTCCAGCTCTCACGTCTCAGATGCTCAGGTGAGTAACGAGGCTTTTAGGTCTGAATCGTCTTCACAACTAAGGGTGGCTGTAATTTCTGCTAAAGATGGTTCTGGGGAGTGCTGGTTAAGGGGTTTTTCCGAATCTCCTATCTTCTTGGATCATGTTTGAAGCGACTTGGGGATTTTTGAGCTTTTCGGCCCTCCTTTGGTTTGGCTGATCATAAGGTTTATCCTTTCAACCTCTTCAAGCTGAAGCTGTGCAGTCCTATCCCTTCTTTTCCCTCTTCTCCAGTAAGCGACAGCTATTATTCGTTGTTTGCTTTTTATAACTCCCTCTTTGTGGTCAAATCCTCGTTTGCAGGTGCAGGTGTTGTACAACTAGGGGAGGATTTGATTTTGGCTAACGGGACTGATTCCATTATTAATTGTGAACTTCATTCCGCCACCTTGTTCTTCATCTCTGATTGTTTCTCAGACTTGGATCCGGTTCAGGGTGCTGCGAGTTGCGTTTTACCTGAGTTGGGCTCCCCTCGGTTGGGTCGGTCGGGGGTTAGTTGGAGTGAGAGGGTTAGGGTTGAGTCTAAAATTGCTGACTTGAATGAGTGGGTGGGGGTGGAGGATATCGCTCGTTTGTTCAGGGTTTCTGTGTCCGATTTGGATGGGAATCCCATCCCTTTGGCCTCGGTTGTTAGGAATTTTAAGAAGATCAGTTATGGTCTTCTTCTTGCTTGTTCCTTGTGAGCCAGGAATACTTCTATGTGTCTTCAATATTTCAGGAGGAGAGTGAGGGAGCGTAAACATTCTAGTGCCTTATGAAGATTGTGAGCTGGAATATTAGGTGGCTCAGAAGAGCTCACAAGAGACAAGCGGTGAGAGAGCTGTGCGTTAAGCTGAAGCCTTTTGTTGTCATTTTACAGGAAACCAAGAAAGAAAGGATTAGTGCTAATCTGGTTAGGAAAATTTAGAAAGGTAGGAACCTGGATTGGGAAGTGCTTCCTTCCGAGGGGGCTTCTGGGGGCATTCTAGTTATATGGGACATAGAGTGCGTTTCTGGGGAATTTTTTAGAAAGGATAGTTTCTCTCTGTCTATCAAATTTATTGATTTGCTGGACCAGTTTGTTTGGGTATTGTCAGGGGTGTACGGTCCTAATTGCAGGAGTTAGGGGGGTTTTGGGCTGAAATTAGGGATATTAAAGCTTCTTGGGACGGTCCTTGGTGTCTATTTGGGGATTTTAATGTGGTTAGGAATGCGGAGGAAAGAAGCAGAGGTAGTGTAGCAGTTAGAAGTATGCGGGATTTTTCAAGGCTTATTGGGGACCTAAGTCTAGTTGATTATCCTTTGATTGGTGGGTGGTTCACTTGGTCCAATTGCCAGGAAAATACTCTATGGTGTAGGTTGGATAGATGTTTGGTCTCGACCTGCTGGGATGATCATTACCCTTCGGTATCTCAGTTTGTTTTGGAGAGAATCACTTCGGATCACTGTCCTCTCCTTATTGCTTCGGCTTTGGTTAGTCGTGGCCCTTCTCCTTTTAGGGTTGAAAATATGTGGCTTACGGATAAGGATTTTCAGGGTAAGGTGAGTGACTGGTAGTTTGAGAGGACTATCAATTACAGGGATTGGAAAGGCTTTCAATTTATGAATTCTTTGAAGCAATTGCAATTGAAAATTAAAGAGTGGAATAAAAAGGAGTTTGGTCACCTCAAGTTAAGGAAGCAGGTTTTGACTGAAGTTATTGGTTGTATTGATATTGCTGAACAGAATGGGGAGATTTCTAGTGAGGTATTCGAGGAGAGAAAGGTAGCCAAGGAACAACTTGCAGTGGTGTTTAGGCAAGAGGAGATTAGCTGGAGGCAGAAATCTAGGGTGACCTGGCTTAAGGAGGGAGATGCAAATGCCAGATTTTTTCTTAAGGTTTCAAATGGTAGAGCCAAGATCAATCTTAGAATGGGTCTTCAGATCTCTGGATCGGTTGTTGAGGATACAGGTAGGATAATGGAGGAGATTTCTAATTTCTATTCAGTCATGTATAAGTTAGAACAGGATTATTGCTTCGATGTTTCAAATTTAGGAGGGAGGAAATTGTCAGAGTTCCAGGCTTCGTGGTTGGAGAGACCTTTTGAGGTTCAGGAGATTAGGGATGTTGTCTGGGAGCTAGATAATGACAAATTCCTAGGTCCTGATGGTTTTACAATTGCCTTTTTTCAAGAATGCTGAAATATTGTGAAGGAGGATCTCTTTGGGGTAATTCATGAGTTCTTTGAGAGCAGAGTGTTTAATATGGCAACTAATGCTACTTATCCCTAAAAAAGTTGGCGCTATGGACCTTAAGGATTTCAGGCCAATTAGTCTTACTACTAGCTTGCATAAGATCATTGCAAAGTTTGGTTTCTAGGATTAAAAATGTCTTTGGGGATTTGGTGTCTCTGAATCAGAGTGCATTTATTGCCGGTAGGCAGATTTTGGATAGTGCCCTTATAGCTAATGAAGTGGTGGAAGAATGGAAAAGATTGGGTAAAGAGGGAATGGTCCTGAAATTAGATCTGGAGAAAGCTTATGATTGGGTGGAGTGGCATTTCCTTGATAAGGTGTTGGAATGGAAGGGCTTTGGTGTTAGATGGAGGAGATGGATATCAGAGTGTTTTTGGAATATTGTATTCTCCTTGTGGAATGGTGGGGTGCACAGTCAAGTGGTTCCGTCTCGTGGGTTGAGACAGGGGGATCCGCTTTCTCCTTTCCTACTTACTTTGGTAGCTGGCATCTTGAGTTGTTTCATAGCTAAAGGTGAGGAGCTTGGGCTTATTTCGGGCTTTGAGGTTGGTAGGGAGCGTGTCAGCATTTCTCATTTGCAGTATGCAGATGATACCTTGTTTTTTCTTCATGCGGATGAATGCCAAACGTATTGGATTAAGTCAATCATAAGATGCTTTGAAATGGTTTCAGGTTTGAAGGTCAATTTGGAGGTGAGTAGCTTGGTGGGTTCGAATATGTCTCAGGTCAGGATCGATGTTTTTGCTTTGGTCCTTGGTTGTAGAGTTCAGGAGTGGCCCTTGACTTATCTCGGGCTACCTCTTGGAGGAAATCCCAAGGCTATTAGTTTTTGGGATCCGGTGGTGGATAGGGTTGGTAAGAGGCTAGCATCTTGGAAAAAAGGTTACTTGTCTTTGGGGGGAGAATCACCGTAATTAAGGTTGCCTAAGCTAATATTCCCGTTTACTACCTTTCGTTGTTTAGAGCCCCGAGTAGAATTGTCAAAAGTCTTGAGAAACTTCAGCGAGAGATGGGAGTAGGAAATATCACTTGGTTAAATGGGAGTGTGTTAGTTAGGAGATTGGGAGAGGGGGTGGGAAACATTGCTACTCGCAACACTGCTTTACTGGGCAAATGGTTATGGAAATTCAGTGAGGAAAGAAATGCATTGTGGCGGATAGTTGTTCACAGTAAATTTGGAGGTCATCCCAATGGCTGGGACTGTAATTCTTCTGCTAGATGTTCTAATACTAGTATCTGGAAAGAGGTGTTGTCAGCCATCCCTTCTTTTTCGAGTTTCGTTCGAATTTGCGTTGGGGATGGCAGTGGGGTTCGGTTTTGGTACGATCTTTGGTGGGGGGAGTCTATCCTTGCTGTGCGGTTTGCTCATCTATTTAGGGTGGTCTCAGATAGGGATGCTCTTGTTTCTGAGGTCCTGTCTTGGTTAGATTCCGGTTTGGTCTAGAATTTGACATTCCGTAGGGATTTATGGTCGTTTGAGTTTATCGAGCTTGGTAATCTATTAGTCGATCTGGGGGACGTTTTTATTGAGGCTGGTCATACTGTCATAGTGATCGTAGGATTTGGAGCCCTTGTAGTGGGGTGTTTTCAGTGAGTTCTTTTTTCTCAGTCATTTGCCCTACTTCTGGTTCTATTTCTTTCCCTCATCGTCGTGTTTGGTGTTCTTTTGTTCCCCCCAGAGTCAAGGCCTTTGTCTGGACCGCTATTTTGCATAAGATTAATACTTGTGATCGCCTTCGAAGTAGGTGGCCGACCCGTGCTCTTTCGCCCCATATGTGTTTTATGTGTAAAGAGGATGGAGAGTCAATTGACCATTTTTTCTTGCATTGCCCAGTGGCCAAGGAGGTGTGGTCCTTTTTCCTCCGTCGTATTGACGTCTGGTGGGTGATGCCTGGGGAGATTGGGGAGCTACTGGTATAGTGGAACTTTCCAGCGCTTGGTGAGAGAGGCAGGCAAATGTATCAGGGGTTTGGCATGCGACTCTTTGGACTTTGTGGGGGGAGCGGAATTTGAGGGTGTTTGAGGATAGGAGCAGATTGACGGGAGTGATCATCGATTCTATTCTTTATTTGGTTTGCTCTTGGATGGTGGTTCTCCCTACCTTCAGTGGTTTATCTATGACAAATATACAGGTGAGCTGGACAGAGGTGGCCAGGACCTATCTCTTCTCGACTCAGGCTGTGACCAGGTGGCAGGCTCCTCCTGTTGGGGTTATCAAGGTGAACTTTGACGGTTTATCCTTTGGAAACCCGGGGAGGTCTTGCATTGGTGGTGTGTTTAGAGATCATTGGGGGTTGATTCTTCATGCCTTCTCTAAGTCTGCGGGGTCTGGCGATTCTATGAGAGTCGAGGTGCTCGCCCTTCTCATGAGTGTTAGGGGAGGCAGTTAGATTGGGTCACAGACAGGTGTTGATTGAGGGGGACTCGGCATCTGTGATTTCCTGGATGGCAGGTGTTGAGGACTGCCCTTGGAGATTCTCTCACATTGCTAGGTTGGTAAGGTACTTGAGCGATCAGATTCAGGCGACCTTTATGTATACCCCCAGAGGTAGCAATACTTTGGCGGTTCGATTGGCTAGGGATGGAGTCACCAGAGAAGACTTGTTTGTGGGTATGCCCGCGGAAGAGCTGATAGCGAGTGGTGGGTGATGTAGTTTCGGGAGCAGTTTTATCGCTTTTTTGGTTGGTTCTGTGGTTCTCTTTTGGCCAGTTTGTGCTCTTAGCCATTGTAGATGTTCTTTTTCTGTTTTTCTTGTTTCTCGTAGTCTTGGTGTTCGTCTTGTGCGCCTGATCCTTTACTTGTTTGTTTTCTGTAATTTTATTGTTGTTTGCACTTTCTATCATTTATAATATTGCTGGTTATCAATCGAAAAAAAAGATACATCATAATATGTTGAAAGCAACACATAAAACATAAATTGTAAAGTAAATGGTTAACATTCATTCAACAAAGCATAATATAAATAACATGATATAATATAAATGATCATAAAAATAACAAAATGTCATGTTTATCTTATAAAGTAGATGTTCAATGACCCACAAGTCACAAATCTGATTGATTTTTGGGTGACAAAAGAAGGGGAGATTATGCTGTGAGAGAAATGTAGATCGAAATGATCGACATTTCCCCCAATTTTCCCCTTTATAACGACATTCGCACGTGTCTCAGCAACACGTGCGGAATTTTGTTTTAAATCAGGGAAAATCGGCATAGATCGATTTCCTCTGATGTTTCGTGTCACCCAGGTAAAAAAGGTGACATATCGGCGACATTTTGCAACATGTTGCCGACATTTAGAACCTTGCTTAGGAGCCACAGGTGAGTTGAACTTCCACTTTTAGTACTGGTGATCAGGCGGTCTAATTAATCCCCCTAAACACGTGACGCTACTTTGAGCGTGCGCGTATACGTTTATTGGGTATAGCCGCATACACCGAATCATTCAATAAAGTTGTTACCTGCTGTACCAACTGTCAACAACAACTGTATGTTGATTAGACCGCTTGGTAAAAACGTGGTATTTGAAACGGCTTAGAGATATCTGACCGTCCTTATCACCAAAAAGGAAAGCTTCTTGGAGAAGCAACCTTTTTTGAAATGCAACTTATGGGAGAACACCACGCGTCCAAAACCTAACAGACACAGGCTAATTGCCCTCGAAATGACCAAAGAGATAAGGATTTACATTCCTTATGGAACATGACACTGCCTTCGGAATGATCGAAGGAATGAGGATTTCTCCATTCCTTCTAAATGGCATTATCCCTCTCGAAGGACAGATACAGGGGTATGTTACTCCTAATGGACTCCTCAAACATTGAAACTTCAAATAAAACCTCGAAGTCACATCTTTTCATTCCCAAGAAGAGACTTCGAATGATTTTATTTCCTTATTTCATGTTTCAAAGGTAATTCCCTTGAATAGAGATCTTCGAGGGCACCTTTTATGCCTTCTAACTCAGAAGTCGCCCATGGATCATATCCGTAGACTTTGAGGGACCATTTATTATATTTTTTCTTGAAAGGACCACGAAGCAGGTATGCTTCTTCCTGCTAAGGTCAATTCGAAGGCCAACCACCTTCAGATGGTGAATTCGAAGGCTAGCCACCTCTAGATGGTGAACTCGAAGGAGGTATATTTCCTCCTACTAAAGTGAACTCGAATGCTAACCACCTTCAGATGGTGAATTCGAAGGTTAACCGCCTCAAGAAGGTCAAATCGTCAAAGGTTAGTCACCCTCAAAAAGACTAAAGATTTTGTCCCCTTCGAAGGACAAATATTTGGATTATTACCCTCGAATGCACTCTTAAATGCATTCAAATTATAAAGTAGAGTTCGAAGTCACTCTTATTCATCCTTAGGAATTGACTTCGAATAATATTTTGGATAAAATATTTTGACTTCTAAAGCAAATCCCTAGGGAAAAAAAAGATTCGGAAGTCGAATTCACACCATCTCCAGAAGTAGTTCCTGAAGATGGTTTCCAACGAACTTTGAGAAACTTCCTCTCACTTTACTTCAAAGGAGCTCACAAGGGAACATATTTACTTTTGATTTCATTAAAGTTGGGGCATTCGGATTGGTTACTGTAGCTATAAACCTTAAAGGATTCTAAGATAAAACTCTTCTTTACAAGGACTATTGGTCATGAAAACGAGTTCCCTGCTGAGAAACTCAACTTCTAGTTCTCTATATAGGTAACTGGAGAATATGTTGGTCACCTTGTAAATATAGAGTTATATTGGTTTCCTTCGAAGGAAAATAGCCGCCAAAGGGAGTTCCCTTGAGATATACGAATTCAGAAAGGTATTTATGGCATTTAAGTGACTCATTTACTTTAAAGTTGATTGAGATAGATTCCTTAGAATGAACAGCACGTGATAAAACCTCAACTACTTATAATATCTGCTGTTTAACTTATCTAAAAGGGGTTTTCTCTTATCTGGAATGGCGGCTAGAATGGAAACATTGCTTTTAGATTTGATCCATGCAACACGTGCCATTCAATCCGTGTTCTTCTAGATCTAAAGCAACCTGTCACAGAGTAAGTTTTAAAGTTTGAGTGACTCATCCTACTTTATGGAAATAACTTAGGCGTGTTGAAAAACACGAGGCATTTAGGATATGTTTTAATGCATGTGGATATTTATAAGCTCCTCTCTGGACACTTGACTAAATGACATTTGTTCTAATTTGAGAGGCTAAATTCCCTATAAATAGCAGATCGTATCCTCCATTAAAGGCAATCTGGAGAATCTCTGAAAATTTGAGAATTTAAGAGGTAGAAGACAACAGTGAGTAAAGGCATTGAGTTAGAAAGAGAAAAGGCAATGTATTTCTCAATACATGTTATAGACTGTGAGTCACTCGAACTCTTGAGGTTTTCTTGCTCTGAGATATGCATTCTAACTGACTTATCAGATAGTTCAATATTCCTTTCTTTTGTCTCTTCTCTTTGTCATATTCACTGGTCATATTTGAGAAGGAACATTCTTAGCAGAACGGTTGCACGATGGTTTAGGCTGTCTTGAGACAGGCTCTCCTTACCCATTTCTCTGGAAGGGTAATTGTATTGGTTCATTTAGGTTACCTGTCAGAGGTCTTTTCTAATATATTTGTCCATTACAAAACCCACATCACCAGTACTAGATGATATTCATGAATTAGTTTGTATAGGCAATGTAGTTCCACTTAATCATATATTGGTAACAAGATCATTCACATCACCTGACTCTTTGGGTTTTTACTCATGGCTAGGATACTCAATGCAAGTCGATGAAACCTATGAGTGGATTCTTTTACAGTCTTCTCATTTTACCCTAGATTTTCTACATTTTGGTACCAGGTTTTCTCATAATGTCGATGAAGAAATTAAGCCGTCAACTCCTTTATTTTTATCTTTTCTTACCTTTTCCTTTCCTTTTATTTCATGATCATTTTGGTAATGCTTTCACCATATAGATGTTGGCCCTCTTAAATTTGCACAAGTTACCATTCTCTTGCTGAAAAAATAGAAGGGTTTTATCCTTTCTTGCTTCTAGAACTTTATAATCATAATAACTTTCTATGCTGTCTTAACTAATCTGAAAGTTCTTCAGCCTCTTCTCGATAAAAATTTAAAATCTGAACTTGTACACCATAATCTTTGGCACTTTGTAGAGCACCTACATTTCTTAAATCTTTACCCGTACACCATGCTCTTTAACTGTCTCAAAGTCCCCCTAAAACGTCTGAAACTTAATAGTAAGACCTCCACACGTAAGTAAACGACAGAGGCCCTTTAAATGTTCTGTACTAAACATAAGTATGCCTCAAATACAAAATGATGAATGCAACCTTGACAGTCAAAAACTACTGACAAAGACCCAAACCCATCTAGATGCTTAAACACCCCAAAAGAGAAATGAACTAGAAAACTGGAGAACCTAAGAGAGTTTTTTTGGCTGAAAGTCTTTATTTTTCATTTTGTTATTTGTTGCATCATGTGGGTGTGACTATAAGTTTCAAGATTCATGTTCTACTCCTTTCACCTCAACATCTAATAATGACTAGTCCTATCTTCCCTATCTGTTCTCTATGAATTTTCTGAACATGGTGCTTTTATTGTTACAGTGTTGCACTTGTCATTGACAGTCCGGACTTGTTCAACCGGATCGCAAAAACTTTCACTTCCAAGGCAGTTATAAGATTCATCATTCTACTTTGGGGGGAGAAGTCATGCCTAGGTAATAAAGTAACAGAAAACACACCTGTTTTTAACTACATGGAGATCAGAGATTTAGGACGAGAGAGCCGTAGGGCATTGCTTGCTTCTCATGGGGAGGGTAATGTTTCTACAGAATTGTTGGTGTATTTTACAGATCTGCAAGTTTTTCATATTCTACTCAAGGAAGCTCCTTTCACTGTATTCTACCTTAATCCTTTGCATTTATTGCTAGCATATTTCTACTTAGAAACTACATGCTCTGATTCTAGAAGTTATGCCTCACAAGTTGTAATGATTATTTTGTCAATAATATCTGTCAGATGCAAGTACCATTTTCAAATTTGGAGGATGGTAGTGGAAGATCAAGGGCCTAAGATTTTTGGCTAGTAACTTTTGATAGATAGATCACGATCACTGCTCTATGTTATGAGTAAAGATATTGGATATTGTTTTTCATACTAAGCAATTGTACTCATATTATGTGACTTAAGAGATGAACATTGTGAAATTAACATCAGCATTTGTTAGGACTGCAACACCCATTTTTTAAGGTGCACTCTAGAGATGATTTAAACCCAAACATTAAGGGTCGACTGAAGAGTTAGAAGAACAAGGAGAAAACAAGAGCAAAGATTCATTTGGGGATCTGCTGACAACTGATAATTGATGGACCCTATCTCCATTTTCAGTTGCTTGATCATTGTGAAATTTCATCAATGATAAGATTGACCGGAGCTGTTGCTATAGATGAAAGAGGAGTTATATGGATTTAAATCAGAGTAATTGGGATGCTCTTTGCGTTGGGGTGCTGATGGGTTGTCTGAGCCTGTTAGTCCTTTGATAAGAGTGAGTGAGAATTTTAGGGGATTACTTTGTATCCTCTGTTTTTTTTGTTTTTTTTTCTGATGTTGTTGAGGTGTTAATAATGTGTTGTAACACTGGTGAGGATTGTATATCATTTGTTGCCTAAGTGGCGTGTAATGTGCTGTAATTCCATATCATTATTTAAATCAATGGAAGCTTACATTTTCCAAAATGAAAAGATTGAAGGGAGTTTCTTGTTCGGCTAAAATTTCATGAAGATTGGATTCTGGGAAGTAAGAGAACAGGTAGGGTTTAGCTATTGATTTTCTGTACGGTCTGATTTGGTGAACAGTCAGCTTTGACTGCTGACCAGGAAAGAGCATAGGATTAGGGATCTTATTGGGTGGACTTTTATATTGAAATAGGTTCAGTTTGTATGAGTATAGGTTAGTTTTTAATACTGGTGGTTTTTAGTAGCTCGTTTCTACTTTTTTAAGTCGGTCAGTTTAGCCAGTTAGTAAAGTTAGAATGTTAGTTATCTTGAATATATTGGGTTGGAATTGGGTTTTTCAATTGGGGAATGAAGTTATAAGTAGGGTTTTCCAACTTTTGAAAGGGGTCCTTTTATGCTAATTTTTTTAGTACTATTCTGTCAAGATTATATTCAATTTAAAATCAGTTGTCTTGTTCTTCCTTCAATTTTCTTCTTATTGTGTTTCTCTTACGAGTTTATCTTTTGCTTTATTTGGTACCGGAGTGAAGACTAGATCTGTCATTTTCATGGATCATGGCTGCTGGTCGAAGCAACAACCAAGAGAGTTCTTTGGACATCCTGGAGTGTTCTATTCAGGAATGAATGTAAATGACTCGTGAAGAATTAGAGACTCAATTCCAAGGTTCGCACAAGGCTGGAGTATGTCACGATCATCCGTCCTAATGATGCAAATGTCGGCTTGCCGCAGAACCAACAGTCCCTTGTCAATCAATGTTCTCTGCATAAACAGCAACCAATGTCAGAGAGGCACCAAAATAAGGCCCTAGAAGAACTTCCAAATGATTTTATGGGGAATCAACATTGAGATCAGGAAAGTTAATGAGTATTAACTGTTATCAAGATTCATGTGTTAAGGTGGATGTTCCAGTTTTTACCAGAGAAGAACATCCTGGAAAAGTACTTGTTTGGCTGAACGTAGTTAACTGATTCATCGAGTATCTTGAGCTTTCAGATGTGAAGCGGATTGGAATTATTGGAATCAAATTGAAAAAATTATGCTTCCTTATGGAGGCAACAAGTACGAACAATGTGTTTATAGACGTTGAAACAAAGAATTCAGATGGCAACAAAGATTAAAAAAGTTATGGTATTATTTATGATTTGTTTCAAAGGCATTCTAAATCAGAAGTATTATTCTCTTTGCAGATATAACACAGTATGAGAATACACTAATGAATTATATTGGATGAGGACTCACCAGCTTGTTGATTCTGAAATTCTATGAATTTGTTATTGCAAACTGAAACCTTGTTGGACTTTGGTGAGAATTGGCCACTAGAGTGGAGGTTCAATTGTCCCAAGCAAGGAACCAAGTATGGGTGATTAAAATGGATAGAACAGACCCGTGGTAGAGGTGTAGGAGCTACCCAGATTTAAGGAGGAAATGTGCAGAATTCTGAAACAGCAACTACTACCCAATTTCATAGGGTAGGTCAAGGTAATAGTTCATCAAAGGATAGTTTAGAGACAGGTTTTAATTGTCAATTTAACCGAATATTTCGCTAGGGGATCATTGAAAAATGTTGCTGGCATGGTGGAAAACTTCGCTGAAATAGAGGAAAAATGTGGGAATTTAGGGAAAAATTGGAATTTTTCTTTCGAATCTCTTAGGTTTAAATGAAACTAAAATACACCCAAAAAACATAAAATATATAAAAAAAATTGCATACTGGCATTCACACAATGTAGGAAAGTATGGATGCACATTTTGTAGGGGAAATATAACGATATGATGCCTAAATGATTGAATTATAGTGTGAAATTTTATAGAGGTCTAAATAAGAGAGAACGACATGAAAATAACTCAAAATATGACAAAATGGATGTGTAATGCATCTATCTAGGCTAAGATGGCTAAATACCATCAACATAGAACAAATACCACTAGAATCCAACATTAGGTTCAAGCTCAAGCATACATCACATCCACAATGAGCACCAGGCTGAAAGTCATCTCCGATATCCCCAACCCCAGTCGGCTGACCACAATATATAGTCTACATAATTACAATATTGTGTCCTACTCGTGGGATGATGGGTATTCCTTCACATATTTCTCATACTCCTCTCGACTGATGTTCACCACATCCCAATGGGTTTTTATTGAGGATAATAGGTGACGTACACAGTACAACATACATGGACATAGGTGGTGATGGATAGGGATATCTATGAGGATCATATCTTGGGGAGCATGGGTTCTCTGGAAAGAACCCTTGTCTATATCCGTACCCATTTACCGTGTGTCCATATCCATACCCCCTCCACCATGTGGAACTTATACCCATATTCATAGGTGTGCCATATAACCCCGACTCTTGTTATCCATTACTCTCGGAGGATGACTGTGTAGGCAAGTACGGATAGTGGCCTCCAGATCCAGGATAGTGTCCCCCTGCATCTCCATGATGTCCTTCATGTATAGGTCCTCTATATGATGCAATAGAGGCCAAACCCTGCCACCCATGTCCAACATCTATGGATCCAAAGCTATGAGATATGGATGCCTCCTCTCGTGCACCCATAAGCTTCTTCCCTTTTCCTTTGTGTTGAAAATGATTATATAGTTAGTGTGTGACCAATTACTTGGATGAGTACTGCTGAAGATTCAAAATCCATTTTCATCTTCTTTTTTTTATAAAAATAAAAATAATAAAAGATGAAAAAAATCCAATGGATTTAAAATTTATTCTTCGGCAAATCAATTGCGAAATGCTTTTGTAGAATGCCCTGTATCCGTTTTACATCTTCTATGTGAAAATGTTCCATTTTCATAAGATCTTCTTGACTGTTATTCAAAAATGACCAATTACTTGGATGAGTACTGAGCCATTAACATTTTCTAAAATTTCCCCATTTTTAAATACTTTTTGTTATTATTAAAATTAAAAAAATCATTATACAGTTTATTAATCGCCAACTAATTGGATGAGTAATTTGATCATTAGCCTTTTCTAACTCTTTAACCAAAAAAAAAACTTTTCTATATTTCTCATACTTTTTTTTTAAAATAAATATTTTTAAATTAAAAATAGATTATGTAATTAGTTAGTTGGCCAATTGCTTGTTAGAAAAATTGGCCAAATTAGTTAACTTTTCATTAATGATTTTTCTAATGAGATTTTCATTATTTATTAATAGCATATTAATTTTTATAGTTATATATTATATATAATTTTTTGAATTAAAAAATTAAATAAAATTTTCATTAAAAAATCAAAGTAATGACTCTTAAAAGTAGACCGCGTGTTGTTATACAACATATATTAATTCAGAAGATTTTCTTAGGCTTACATAGTTAAAACTTGGAAAAACACGTTTACCTCAAACACACGTGTTCAGCTATCTACCTAGGATTTCCATTATTTCACAAATCCGTGTTAGTGTTTTTGATTCACAATACCCTCAAAGGGTTGAGAAATGGTGGTTATAGACCGCGTGTCGTTATACAACATAGTTAAAACTTAGAAAAACACATTTATCTCAAATACACATGATCAACGATCTACCTGGGATTACCATTATTCCACAAATCTGCGTTAGAGTGTTTTTGATTCACAAAACACTCAAAGGGTTGAGAAATGGTGGTTTTGGAGCTTTTTTTGTTCTTGCATGAAAATAGAAGAAGAGAGGGAAAGGAAAGAAATGCTGCCAATTTTGAGTGACATTTCTCTCGCCCAAGCCATTAAAAGGCCAAAATGAGTTAAGTTTTGCATGTGTCAATTAAAATGGACAGAAAAAAGAGAAATGAGTTAGGATTTGCATGTGTTGATAATGCAGCCTACAACTATGAGATCATTGAGTTCGAAGGGGATGGGGTAATACATGCACGGTTCATATATTGTATCGAGGTAGCATATCGGTTAGTCTGAAAACAGATACCTATTGAGTATCGTATCGGATATGTATAGATACGGTGTAAATATCATGGATACAATGTATAAGCAAGGAAAATGGTGGTGGTGGATACATAAAATAAGACCCACTTTTATGCGAAGATAAGGCAAAAATATGATAAATTAACATGTTTTTGGTTCAATACACTCATATATAATACATATTAACGTGTAAACAAACCGCTACGTATGCATGCGCATGAAATTTAGAAAAAAATCAGTAAGTGTAAAGGAAATCCATACTATATATCATAATAACTAATAAAAAAAAAAAAAAAATCATCCATATGTGATGGAAAGACATATTGTGTATTTATATATTTATATTAATTAAATTACAAATTCATAATATTTGTCATAAGATAGTATTTTATTTTTATGATACAAATGATGCATAAAAACCTAACTAAGATGACCTTGTGTATTGTTTAATTTAAATTATTTTTAAAATAAATATAAAATAAAAAGATATGACATTAAATAACTTACATATGTAAAATTAATTAAATAACTTATAGTTGTTAGTATTCATACATTCATATATATATATATATATATATATATATATATTTCTATATATAATAATATAAAAATATAATATTTATAGACATATGTGTACCCTATGTATGTGCATTATATATGTTTGTGGTTGTGTATATATATAGATTGCATATAATATTCATGCATTTATGTATAAAAATATTATAGTTATATATGATGTATATTTGTAAATATAAATATGTGTACCTTATATATGTGCACACACACACACACACACACACACACACACATATATATATATATATATTACACATAAGTTAATTTAAATTGTTTATAAGTAGCTTATTTATTTGCATTCAGTACATTGGAGATGTACTGAATCACAACTTTTTAAGTTTCAAGGGTTTCTTAAGAGTCCACTGGCTTATATGTGTGCATTTGGTACACGGACGATGTACTAAATCACAATTGTTTTAATTTTTAAAGGCTTCTTAAGAGCCCATTGGCTTATATGTGCTTGTGGTACATTGGTGATGTATTGAATCACAGATTCTTTAAGTTTTAAAGGCTACTAAGAGCCCATTGGCTTTTATGTGCATTCGGTACACTAGCGATGTACCAAATCACAACTTAAGGGCTTCTTAACAGCCCATTTTTCATTCAATGAAAAGAAGAAGAAGAAGAAAAAGGTACCCCATCTCTCTCTCTCCTTTCTCATTTGGTGTGTTTTTGTTTCATTACATTTATTGATTTTATCGACCTTATCGGTCGATACATGTATTGTATCGATCGATACAGTTTTTTTTTTTTTTTTTGAAATATCATATCCTACCGGAATGTATCATATCAATATGATACGATATTTAGTACCATGCATACATGATGATCAAAACTCACCAAGTTAGGTCGTTTGATGAATGATATTAGCATCTAAAACAACCAAAGAACATTTTTTGCAAAATAACATTTTCCTATTGTAGTGTACGACAGGAGGAAAGTTATGCAACTTGATCGTTGATGATTGTAGCTTTGAGAATCTTGACACTAGAGATTGTTATCAAGCTAAATTGAAGATGGAGCAGCATCCAAACTATAACCATATTTCTTGGTTAAAAGCTTGGGAAGTTTTAGGTATCAAAGCAACAATTGGTCCTATCTGTATTGATAAAAGTAATTCAGATATGGTGTTTTTTGTGACATTGTGGATATGGAAGCATGCCAAATGTTGTTAGGATGACCATTGCAATTTGACTGTAAGACTTTCCATCATGTAGACGATAACACTTTTGCATCTTTGAGGTATATGTGAAGCTTGTTCTTGCCCGTTGAGGGATGAAGAGTTTCCAGGTCCAGAAAAGGGGAAAAGCTATTTCATTGTCCAACAGTTAATGGAAGTGTTTGTTGAAAGAAAAGTGGCCTATGTATTTTTTTTAAAGGAAGAAAGGGAGATACAACGTGCACTAGAGTTCTTACTAGAGTAAATGAGAGAAGTGATGCCGGTTGACCTTCCCAACAGGTTATTTCCTAAGCAAGATATCCAACACCATATTGACCTTGTACCTAATGCTAGCCCACCAATTTACCACACTATTGTATGAGGGTGCTCTACATCATTCTCCCTGTCCAGTTATGCCACAACAAAATGGGGTAGCTGAGAGGAAGAACAAGCACTTGTGGAGGTCGCTCGAGATCTACTATTTCATCAAATCCTCCCAAGCAACACTAGTCTAATGCGGTGCTGGCAGCATCTAATGTGATCGATTGAATGCCATCCAAAGTATTATAGATGAAGTCTCCTATTGAGAACTAGGTATGTGTTGGAGGAAATTGCAGAAGTTCTCGATATCTATGGTACTGCCTGTGATGTGATTTCAGGTTTTGCCCCAATTCTTAGTTCAAGCCAAGAAGTCCCAATTGAATTTCACTGTGATGATAATATAGAACCAGCGCAGGTGGCTTCTGTTTGTGATGAATATGTCGAAGAATGGGCAGACCTTTTCTGAGTGGAATGTCGCAGGTATTGATTCTTTGATTATCAAGCAGCAGTCCTTGTCCACTTCATCTTGTTTAGCCAATGTCGCTTCTACGTCAGCTTTTAATCTTTTCTTTGTTCCAAATCATGCCGGAGTATTGAAACCTTTAAGAGGTATGGGGATTTTCTTGAATTGTGGCTTATATTCTAATCTACTATCTATACCCCCGTTTAGCTTTGAATCAGGTCTTAGAAGGCTAATTTTCAATGCTAAAGTCACTTTCAACCGTCAGAGTGGGTTCGAAACAGAATATTTCGCTCTTAAGGCTTCATAGCCCTGGTTTTACTCACTTTGGGGATTCGGTAAATGTGAGCTGTGAGAAGAAGGGGTGTGTAGCCCATAAGGAGGGGTTGAGTATCTCAACAGGGGGTATGAATAGCACTAAGTCTGATGCTGATTGTTCTTGTTATTCATCGGAAGTTGGTGTGAGCTGAGGAATGACTGAATGAGGATATAGCGAACCTTTTTAGGCTAGAAGTCATGGATTCAAAGGGGGGATCAATTGGTATTTCGGAAGCTGTCTCTAGATATAGAAAGAGGACAGAGGGGCCTTTGGGGATTCCATCCCCAAATAGAGAGCTTCGTAACTTGGAGTAAAGATAAGAGTTCCGTTGGCCCGTTGTCTAGTGATCAGTGAAGATAGTAAATTGGAATATTAGAGGACTGGGGAGTGAGGAGAAAAAATGGGCGATTAAGGAGGTAGGTAGAATAGTCAAACCGTGGATAGTGGTGGTTCTGGAGACTAGAAAACAGGGTATTGGAAGAAGGCTAATGAGGAAATTATATAGGATTCAAAATATCAAATGGGGTTGTCTTCCGTCTGTAGGTGCGTCATGAGGGATTTTGAGTATGTGGGATATTAATAGGGTCAAAGGGGGTGAAATTGTGATTGGGTCTTTTTCCGTGTCTGTCTCTTTTAAGAATTTAGATGATGGTTTTGAATGGATGTTAACTGGGGTGTATGGTCCGAATTTCTATAGAGTTGGGGAGTTGTTCTGGGAGAGGATTAGATAAATCTCAAGTGGGAACAAGATTCCTTGGTGTTTGGTTGAGGATTTTAATGTGGTCAGATTTGGGAGTGAAAGAAATAAACTTGTTAGTTCCAATTGGAGAATGAGAAGTTTCTCTAAATTGTTCCAAGACCTTGATTTGATGGATTATCCTTTGGTGGGGGTTTGGTATACTTGGTCTAATTTGCAAGAGAATGCTTTATGTTGTAGATTAGATAGATCTCTCGCCTCGGTGGAGTGGGATGCCCATTTCCCGTTCCTTTCCCAAAAGCTTCGTACCAGATCTACTTCGGATCATTGGCCTATTTTGGTGTCCTCTAAAATAAATAATCGGGGTCCGAGTCCGTTTCGGTTTGAGAACATGTGGCTCACGCATAAATCTTTTGGTAAAGAGGTTGAAAAATGGTGGATGGAGAAGTATTGTCTTAGATTTAGGTTTTGTGAGGATGGGAATCAAGGAGTGGAATAGGTCGACATTTGGGGATTTGTTATTTCATAAGAGGATTGCTTTTGATGAGATTGGAGTTATTGATTTATGGGAGCAGCAAAGGGTCCTTACTGGGGATGAAAGAGAAACAAGAAAGAATAGACAGAGTGAGGTGGATCTTATACTTAAGCAGGAGGAAATAAGTTGGGAGGCAAAAATCTAGGGTGACCTGGCTTAAAGAGGGGGATGGTAACACACGTTTCTTTCACAAAGTTGCAAATAGGAGAGCTAAGGTTAATAATATCAATGGTCTCATGGTTGATGGGGAGTTGATTAGAAGTAAGGAAGGTATTGTTGAGGCGTTGAATGATTTCTATAGTAACCTTATTCATCTGATCATGATCTTCTTTTTGATTTAAGGAATGTTGCAAATGGGAGAGCTAAGGTTAATATTATCAATGGTCTCATGGTTGATGGGGAGTGATTAGAAGTATGAAAGGTATTGTTGAGGCGTTGAATGATTTCTATAGTAACCTTATTCATCTGATCATGATCTCCTTTTTGATTTAAGGAATGTCCAAAGGGGTGCTCTATCTGGAGAGCAGATGGGTGGTTTGGAAACTCCTTTTAGTGAAGAAGAAGTGAGAGGGGCTATTATGGGGATGGATCGAGACAAAGCCCCGGGGTCAGATGGTTTTTATATGGCCTTTTTTCAGGATTCTTGGGAAGTGGTAAAAGTGGACTTGATGAAGGTTTTTGAGGAATTCTTTCAAAGTGCGGTGATTAATAAGATAACCAATGAAACCTTCCTGGTTATTATTGCAAAGAAAACAAGGGCAAGTGATCTTCAGGACTTCAGGCCAATCGGCCTTGTGACCAGTTTGTATAAGATCATCTCGAAAGTTGTGACTGAAAGGCTTAAAAAAGTTATTGGATGCATCGTTACTAAGAACCAATCAGCTTTCATTGAAGGAAGACAGATTTTGGACAATGTATTGATTGTTAATGAGGTGGTGGAAGACAGGATTAGAAATGGGCTGCCTAGGATTATGTGCAAACTGGATTGGGAAAAGGCGTATGATAGGGTCGAGTGGGATTCCCTTGATTCAATTCTGCGATGGAAGGGTTTTAGGCAGAGGTGGAGAAGGTGGATAGCGGGCTCTATTAGGAATGTGTCTTTCTTCTTCTTAGTCAATTGGGGGGGGGGGGTGTGGACGGGGTGCATGGACATTTTGTTTCTTCTAGAGGTTTACGACAAGGGGATCCGCTCTCCCTGTTTCTTTTTACTTTTGTTGGGGGTGTGTTGAGTCGATTTCTAATACAAGCAGAACATATGGATCTCATCTTCGGTTGGGGGATATAGGGTGTCTGTTTCTCATCTTCAGTACGCAGATGATACAATGTTGTTTTTTGAAGCCTTCGAGGAACAACCTTATTGCATTAAAGGTATTTTGAGTTGTTTTGAGATGGTCTCAGGTCTTAGGGCCAATCTTAAGAGATCTAGTATTACGGGATTTCATGTGGAGTCTGAGAGGGTCCATCAATTTGCGGAGTATCTAGAATGTAGGGTGGTTGAGCTTCCAATTGAGTACCCAGGTTTACCTCTTGGAGATAGTGTCAGATCTATTTCTTTTCGGGATCCTATAATTGAGAAAATGGAGAAGAGGTTAGCTACTTGGAAAAGGAACTATCTTTCTCTCGTGGGAAGGGTTACTTTGATTAAATCAGCTCTGGCCAGCCTTCCCATCTATTACTTATCACTCTTCCGGGCTCCAGTTAGGGTTGTTAAATCTATTGAGAAGCTTCAAAGGGACTTCCTTTGGGAGGGTGGGGATCTTGTAAGGATCATTTGGTAAAATGGACAACGGTGTGCAAGAACAAGGAGACAAAAGGCCTTAATCTGGGGAATATTCTGTTTCGCAACACGGCTCTTCTTGGTAAATGGTTGTGGTGTTTTAGCTTGGATAACAATTCCCTTTAGTACTTGATAATAGTAAGCAAATATGGGGTGTCTGATAATGGTTGGGAGATTCACTAATTTGCAAGAATTTTCAGATGTATTCCTTGGAAAGCCATATCTACTCTAGCGTCATCTTTCTATTCCCATTTGAGATTCGGGTTAGGCAATGGTCATCTTATCCGGTTCTGGCGGGATATATGGAGTGGGGATTCCAGGTTATCAGAGTTTGTATTTAGTGGTCAGATTTAGAAATGTTTAGGTTTCTGATGTTCTTTCTTGGTTTGAGTCCGGTCTTACCTGGAATCTCGAATTCAGAAAGGGATTTGAACATGCAGGAAATGGGGGAGTTTGGTAACCTTACTTTGGAGTTAAGGGATTTGTCTGATAATGATGGGGAGATTCGCCAATCTGCAAGAATTTTCAGCCGTAGTCCTTGGAAGGCCATACCTATTCTAGCGTCATCTTTCTATTTCCATTTGAGATTCGGGTTAGGCAATGGTCGTCGTATCCGGTTTTGGCAAGATATGTGGGGTGGGGATTCCAGGTTGCTACATCATTATCAGAGTTTGTACTTGGTGGCCAGATTTAAAAAAATTTGGTTTCTGATGTTCTTTCTTGGTTTGAGTCCGGTCTTACCTAGAATCTCGAATTCATAAGGGATCTGAATATGCAGGAAATGGGGGGGTTTGGTAACCTTATTGTGGAGTTAAGGGATTTTTTTATTGACCCCATCATCCTTGATGTGAGAGTCTGATCCCTTGAGTCTAGTGGGTCCTTTTCTACTAGATCTTTCTTCAGAGTTCTTTGTGAGGAGCATAATCTGACTCCGGATCCTTTTGCCTCTTCGAAACTCGGGAAACCTCGTGTTCCTCCAAGAGTTAGACTTTTTGTTTGGACTGCTATTCTGTATAGAATCAATACTTCTAATATGCTTCAAAAAAGAAAAGGTAATCTGGCTATCTCTTCACATATTTATTTCATGTGCAGGAGACAGGGGGAGACATTGGACCATCTTTTTCTTCATTGCAACTTCGCTAGGGTGTGTGGATGTATTTTATAGAGGCTAGGGGTGGATTTGGTGTTGCTGGAGAAAGTTAGCTCTATTTTGGCACAATGGAGATACTATGGTTTGGGCAAAAGATGGAAGACTCTGATGGATATGGTGGTTTTTGCTATTTTTTGAGTCATTTGGGGTGAGAGGAATAGGCAAATCTTCGAAGGTACAGAGAGAAGCCTCACCTTAGTTATTAATTTGATTATGAGCTCTGTGGCACTGGCATCTTGGGCATCAATTTTACCTGATTTCAAAGATTTCTCTATTGGGATGATTGTTAGGGATTGGAACGCCATTTTACATTCTTCACCTGCCCGTTCTTGCCACCTACAGGTTTAGATTGCCCTAGTCATTGGGGTAGTCAAGCTGAATTTTGATGGATCTTCTATTGGAAATCCTGGTAGGTCTGGGGTTGGGGGTGTTTAGGGACTTTGATGGGAAACTGGTTCATGCGTATTCAGGGACTATTGGAGAGGGGGATTCGAATAGAATGGACGTTTGGGCTCTGCTAGCTGGTTTGGAAGAGGCTAGGAAGCTAAACTTGTGAATTTTGATTGTGGAAGGTGATTCTTTCTCGGTTATTTCCTGGATGACTGAGAGCTGCCTTCCTCCATGGATATTTTTTCATCCTTTTCGCCTTGCAAGATATCTTTGTATTGGTATAAGCGTTTATTTTCATCACATTTCCCGGTTGGCAAATGGGATTGCTGATTCTTTGGCTAGAGGTGGAGTGGGTAGGGAATTTTTTGTGATTGGAGTGGATTTTGATGTGTGCTTGGAGGAAATCAGATGAGGTCGCGGGATTCTCTTGGTCCCATTTTCTGTTGTCAGTTTTGTGATTTCATCTTTATGTACATATGTTTCTTATAGATTGTCTCTATGTTTTCTGTTTTTTGTTTTGATCACATCATGATTCTTTTGTAAATCCTATTTTGATGATCAATAAACTGTTGTTAATTAGCAAAAAAAACTAGTACACTTGCCTGAAGAGAAGAGCCTAGTAGGTTTTATGGCTCTATTGAGCAATATAAGGCCAGGCTGGTTGCGAAGGGGCTTACTTAGAGATTTGGTGTCGAGTATAAGGAGATCTTTGCTCTTGTGGTTAAGTTGAACTCTGTCAGGCATAGTGTTTAAACTCGGATTACGGCTCGGGATCGGCCGAGACGAACCATATTATTTTAATTAAAAAAAAAAAAAAAACACCTGACTCGGTCCGATCCCGAGTCGGGGCTTTTTGGGTTATTCCCGTATCTGGATCAACTCGGGGATCGCCCCGGTCCGATCCTTAACACTATGCTGTCAGGGTCTTACTCTCATTAGCTGTTCATTACTCATGTGACCACCAGTTGGATGTGAGGAATGCATTCCTGAATCTTGATCTTCTTGAGGAAGTTTATATGAGCATGGTTCAAAATATCGTATCGAGGTAGCGTATCGGTCGGCTCGAAAACGGATACGTATCGAGTATCGACACGGAT
>JAUPMG010298777.1:0-16996 GCA_031762675.1 Pachysandra terminalis | reverse complement strand
GAAGGTTTACTCATCCGGGCTTCTAGCTTATGGATGTTGTTTAATATTTCAGGTTCAGGAGCTTAGACGCGTCACGGGAAGGCTCGGATTGGGTAGCGTACTCTAGTAGTATACTTGGAATAGTTAGAAGTAGATTTTACTTCATTTTGAGTTTGCTAGTTTAGCATATCTTTAGTAGTTACTTATATCTTACTAGAACCCTATAATCTTCCGTTTATGTTTGTTGCTCGACCTCCATAGCGATATGCAGTGAAGGTCGCAACATAATCTGAAAATTCTGAATTTTTGGGTTGGTTCGTGACAAAGATGGTATCAGAGCATAAGTTCTGCTCAGACTTAAGTAACTAGTTTAAGACTTCAAATAGGAATTTAGGTTAGAACCTTTATAGGTCAACCTCCAGATAGGTTAAGTGGGGTTAAGCGTAATAAGTTTAGCAGTATGTGAGTTGTGAGGAACGTATGTTTGTTGATTGTGCACCTTGGCAAGTACTTTGGATGAATGATCAGGGATAACTAGCCTACTATTCATGAGGATTCTAAAGCAGTGGCTACTAAGGTGAAGTCTCTACTAAGTGTTGGATTCTCATGTCCACTAGGATGTGATGATCTAAGGCTTATGATTGATATATGGTTTAATTTAAAATTACTTAAAACGCCAATGCTGATGAATTTTCAAATTTCAAGGCCAATGTAGTTGCATATGCATTAGGCTATGGAATATGACAATTTAAAGAAATTGGAATTTTATATATAAATATCAAGATTAATAATTATAATTTATTTATATTTCACTAACTACCATTATATTATTCTTATTTTGGTAAAAAAAAATTAGTTATTGGGCTTGAGTCTGATCAGGTACTATTCATATCTGACCTGAACCAGGAACCACTCCCGATCTAATTTTCCTTAAGTTTTCATGTTTGGAGTGATTTGATGTGATATAATTGCTTCTAAAATTTTAATAAAAATGTGTGTTATGAAAATTTTCAATTTGGGTAACAGGTTAGCTTTGGCGACCTGTTCGGCAGACATTTAGGCTCGCCGAATGTCGGGCCGAGCCCTAGCTGAGATTCATTTAAGGTCATTTCGACCTATTTTATTCATTTCTTCTTCTGGTCTCTTCCTAACTTCTTCCACCAAGATATTTTCACCCCATCTCACTACATATCAAGCCTCCAAGAGCTAATCCAAACCATGGTAAATCCATTCTTCCACTTTCTTTTTTCCATACTAGTTAAAAATCTCAAACCTTAGATCTATTTTTCTCTGAACCCTAAAACTAAGATGCCTAGAACTCAAACCAAGGATAAGAAAGGTTCCAAAAGGTCCAAATCTACTAGAGGATCTACCTCTAGGAGAAAATCATCACCTAAACCCTATGAGATGGAGGATATTGAGTCTCCATCTGAGCCAGAACCCGAACCCGAACTTCGGGCACTCATCTCGGAGTTGGCCTACATGAATCTACTGAGTGATCCACTATAGCCCTACATGTAGAGTCATATGGGGTACCCGCCATCCTTCGTGCCATAGGATGGGAACCTATCCTGACTTAGGGTGGTCAGGCATACGAGACCTCACTAGGGATATGTACGGGTACATTTCTGTACCAGATTTAGAGACTTTTTCCATTACTTTCGCCACACCGAGAGGAACACGAGTCCTCGACCTGCAGCTAGTTTCTTCTCTTATGCACGTGCCCATGAGAAACATGCTTAACACTGTTCCAGACCTTCCGTTTTCTGAGCGCGCTGATGTGACTACTACTCTGTGTGGCTACAATGCCACATGGAGGAATACAAATGCGCTATCTGCCACCAAACTCCTTGCTTCTTATCACATTGTGCATGCGATCTTCCTTCCCAGTGTTTACCCTCGCACCAGTAACACTAGCGAACTTACTCCTTTCATGGTTCAATTGCTGTATATGGTGGTGACGGGTCAGCGTCTCCGACTTCCATCCTTAGTGATTAGCCACATCATCAAGTACTACAGATTCACCCGGAAATGTGACATACCTTTTCCTTGCCTGATGTGCGCTGCGGCCAAAGAGTGGGGTATCCAGCCAAGCCAGCTCTACAAAGTCTTACCTGAGTGATCTTTCACCTTCACAAATTTCTCACTGATGAAGCTTCCTCGGTACACACACAAGCTTCCACAGCAGCAGTAGAAGTAGCCATAGGACCAACCACAGTAGCAGCCTCAGGAGGCCGAGCACGAGCCACTACAGGAGCCGGTTGACCAGCCTCATTGAGCATCCACCTCCGCCGCACCAGAACCTGACTATGTCCCCCGACGAGGACAGTCGATCGAGGTGAGACTTCCCGCCATGGAGAGGGCGAATTATCGAGCACATTTGAGGATGAGAGCAGTGGTAGCTGAGGAGCACCGTCGGACACAGAGGCAGATGTCCAGGTTGTAGATATTAGTCGATGCCACCCTTCATTTCCTGCAAGAGACCTTTAGCTGCGGTCGAGTTGCTGATGTCGCACCTCTAGCAAGCATGCCACCACCACCACCTCCAGCGGACCGGCGATAGTTGTGCTCCTTTTGTTTTTTTGCTGTGTTTCATATCCACTTCTTGTTGTTCATGCTTCTTGGATGTCTAGACTTTACTTTTCTTTTAGTATTTGAATTTTTAGTTCAGCAGCTGTTGGCCCTTTATTTTGTAAGGAACTAGTAGCTTCTCCTTCGACGAATGACTTTGAGTTCATGTAAGTATTCTATTAGTACTCTGTTTTTACTGCCATATACCTCTATAACGATCCTCGCTCTAACGATGGAACTCCTTAAAGTAATTTCGGGGACGAAATTCTTTGAAGGGGTTAGACTGTAATGACCTGAAACCTTAACCTCAATCAATTAAGATTAGTGATGGAGATAATTTCAAAATAATTAAACTAGGTCCACTAACAGCCTAGGTTTTTGCCCATTAGATCCCTGACCTCAAAAAGTAAGGTTAATTAAGAAATTAAATTAATTTAATTAGCCAATCTGAAAGACCAGCTGAAAAATTAGTGATTAATTAAGATTTAATTAATTTAATAAATTAATTAATTACACTCGTAGACTTCTGAGATCAATCTCAGACACTTCGACAAAAGCCCTCTAACAGAAACCACATAGATGGCCAGTCGAGAAATATAGAGCCAAAAACCCCGTTTTGCCCTCAAGTGCTGTCACTATTCAGAGGTAGCCTATAAATAGAACTCTAAGCTCATAAAACACAATTTCTGCTTCCTCTCTTCTCTCTCTTGGATTTTGGAGTCCATGAATGGGATTTGGAGCACAAGGATGATTTTCCAGGTTCCAGAATTCGCTGCAACTCAACCTCGACTCACGCGGCTACACCCCAAGTTGAGTTTCCTTCCTTGACTGTGTATTTGGTTGGGTTTTAGTATTTTGACCTATGAGAGCTCTTGTCTGCCTCATACCCTCCTTTTCCTAGGGATTTAGATATTTTTATTTGATGTATGTGGTACCCTAAACACTGGACCAACACATTTGACTATGCATCTAGAAAAACCAAACCCTAGGTGTAGAGAAAATGAGGTGATACCCCAAATCTCCACCTAAAACCAAATGAAAATGGTATTTGATCTCAATCGGACCTTCCTTGGGGTAAAACCTAGCTCCCAGTAAAATTTCAGCCTCAACAGACCTTTCTACAGCTTCGGTGCACTGAAGAGCTTGTCGAATCTTTGAGGCCAAATAAGGTTCTCGAGAATTGTCGCCGAAGGAATTTAGGCACACCGAATAGGTCACCGAAGCTTCCCTTAGGTGAGCCTAAGAGGTCGCCGAAATATAAAGTGACAAAACAAACTTGACTTCTAGTCTATCGAGACCCATTTGGACCAAATCCCGAGGTGCCATCCCATTTGGCACACTTTAACCTAATTAGGCACGCCGAAAGGTCGCCGAAGACCCTGTCGAACCACTCCACAGGTCCAAATGGAGTGATTCCAATGGGAGCTCATATATCTTGACTAGTTACACGTGTCTAGCCTATTTTCGGGTCAGTTAGACCTCTTGTGTAAAATTTGACCCTTCAACCCAAAAATCTAGTCTTCTTAGTTGGACCAAGCAATAGGATATTTCGGGGAAATGGGTAAGCATGACCTCAAAACCTTACTATTAGCTTAGTACCATAATAATACACGTGCTAAGATGTAATTGTATGATGAAGTGCTTCATTTACTTATTAAATTGTGAGCTTAGGCATAATTAGATGCCTTGATAACTATATGATGAAATGAAATTGGTTTAGGCACTCGGCTGCCTCTTATTCAATTATATGATGAATTGGATCATGTGGATGAATCCAAATGAATAGTGTTGATGAGGAATTGGTGACAGTGTGCCCAACTTACCTTATTTGTTAACTGTAGAATTTTAATACATTTAGTTTCCTGTTAGTAATATTTAGAAAGGTATGTAGGTAGAATTTGAACTGTTAGATATATGTACATTCTATAAATTTGGTTATAATTTTATATTAGGTAGTAAGTTAGATTTATACTCTATAGTGCTTAGTAAGTTATATTATGTACTTCATCGTTATTAGTGAGTTAGTTATCGGACTGTGCCCATTTGATTTATTGCGTGAATATATGGCTATGTAATCTTGAATGTTGCATTTAATAAAGGATGTGAATTTAATGTTGCATATAGACTTTCCAGTTGTGATAGCCTGGTCTAATACCTCTCATGACACCATGGGTTAAGACTGACATCGGGATGTTGACTTGATAACTATTTAGTCCTATGAGAGGACACTATGATCGGACCAAACTGAGAGCGAACCCACATAGGGAACCTCATCAGTCTTGTGGAAAGATATTGCCCAAGGATCCGCACGTTGGTGTAGGCTTGGAAGGTGGTATGCTATCCCAAGGATCCGCATGTTGGTTTAAGCTTGGGAGTTAGCTAGGCCATATATATATATACCTTCTGTTGGGTTGTGAAGGTGTATGAATCCCTGAGGGATACCGCAGGTGGATGCAAGTCTTGGCTGAATGGCCCGTGATAAAAAATAAGTGGTGGGATTGTGCCTCTTAGGTTGAAAACCCTTAAAATTGCGTGATATCCATAGAATGGTCCTATCCCATAGTCTGTTTATATAGGGGATGCATCCAGGTTGTTGGGACATCTTGGGGTGTACTCAAGTTGTTGGGACACCCCGGATAGAGATCGAGATCACATGGGATCATACGATATTTCACAACTTAGACAGCGTAACAATTTTTTGCATTGCATTTTGTGTGTTGATATTATTGGCAGAGCCACTTGTATGAAGCATTTGGCCTAATTCTCATACTTAAAATCAACACATGTAGTGTAGGATCACAGACCACTGAGTAATCCTCTGTGAGGATGGGATAGAATTATTATTATACATGCCATAATTGTACACTTCATACACTCATTATACTTATTACACAATTGTACACATATGCACTTTTCTCAAATACTGGAGCATGAGTGAATGCGCTTCATTGAAGGTTTACTCATTCGGGCTTCCATCTTATGGATGTTTTTAATATTTCAGGTTCTGGAGCTTAGACGCGCCTGTCTGCAACTCCTTTTGTTGGTGAGTCCGTCGGTCTCACCGACGGGACACCCAAGTAAGGTCTCATCAGTCTCACGTTCAGTGAGTGAAATGTACCAACCGAGTACCGTCGGCAAGTGTCGTCGGTTGAACGACCGACTCGCTGACAGATGCGATTTCTGGGTTTTCTTGCCCAGATTTCGCACTTGTCCATTTCTAGGTCAACAACCACCTAGGGTTCGTGTTTTTCTAGGCAAACTGAGTCCAAAAATAAAAGATAAAAATGTGAATCATTACCCAAACCAACTCCAAACAAATCAAGAACATCAAGTACGAAATTCAACAAGAATGCATTTGTCAAATACACAGTTAACAACTTAACCTAAAAACATGGAGTTCATTCTCATTCTAATCATAAACTCAATAGGACCATCAATGAATCATGGACCAATAATTACATGAGCATTCAAGCATTCAATGCATCCAATTATTCAAGAAAAACTCAGAAATCCCAAGATAATGCACCATAAATGCACACAATGCAAGTACCTAGCACAAGTAAATCTTGATGCACCAAAATTGATGAAGCTTGGGCGAGTTCCTTGCTCAATCTTCCTCCTCTTCCCTTCTTCTTCCTTGGAGCTCTTTAACAATCTTCTCAACCAAACACAAGACAAAATGGGTCTAGGGTTTAAGCCTAAACCCTATTTTCTAAAGAGGGAATGAATCTCAACCCTTCACTAACCCCTTGGATGGGAGAGTTCATCTCAACCATCGAAGCTCTTTAAAGAGAGGAGCTAGGGTGTTGGTTGGAGTACAAAAATAGGTGTCCTCAAGAGCTGTCCACATAAATTGCCAAAATGCCCTTAAGAACGCAGATATTACAGAAATGCCCCAAATAAAAGAAATAGCAAATCTGAGGGGCGTTACAACCTACCCCATTAAAAAAGGATTTCGGCCTCGAAATCAACATACCTAGTCCTCGAAGAGGTAAGGGTACTCCCGGCGGATGTGCTCCTCAAGCTCCCAAGTGGCATCTGACTCGCCGTGGGGGCTCCACTGAATCTTCAACATCGGGGTCACTTTGGTGCGCAAAACTTTGTCATTGCGATCCAGAATCTTAACCGGGGCCTCTTCATAAGAAACGTCCTCACGAATGGATATGGTCTGCCAATCGATGATGCTCGTAGGGTCAGGATGATACTTCCGTAGCATAGACACGTGGAAGACGTTGTGAACTTTTGACAAGTCTGGCTGTAGGAGTAGTCTGTAGGAGAATTCCCCCACTCTCTTGATAATCTCGAACGGTCCCATGTACCTCGGCGCCAACTTACCTTTCTTCCCAAAATGGAATACTCCTCTCATCGGTGAAACCTTGACGAATACCGAATCTACCACGTCAAATTCCAACCTGCGTCTCCTGGTATCGGCGTAGCTCTTATACCGGCTCTGTGCTGTGAGAAGCTTGTCTCTGATTACCTTGATCTTTTCAGTCGTCTCAAGAATGATGTCTGGTCCCATGTCCACAGATTCTCCTCCCTCGTTCCAACACAAGGGCGATCTGCAGGGTCGTCCGTACAATGCTTCGAAGGGCGCCATGCCGATGCTTGCTTGGTAACTGTTATTGTAGGAGAACTCGACTAACGGCAAGTGCTCGCTCTAGGATCCTCTGAAGTCTAAGACACTTTCCCTTAGCATGACTTCAAGAATCTGGTTTACTCTCTCTGTTTGCCCGTCCATCTGGCGATGGTATGTTGTGCTGTAGTTTAGTGTGGTGCCTAGCGCCTTGTGTAGACTCTTCCAAACTCGAGATAAGAAGTGAGAATCTCTGTCCAAAACGATAGTGATAGGTACCCTGTGAAATCTCACGTTCTCTCTGACGTAAAACTTGGCTAAGTCTTCGGTAGTAGCAGTGGTGCGACTTAGAATGAAGTGGGCAGATTTGGTGAGGCGAACGAAGATGACCCAAAGCATGTCTTGACCTAACCGTATTCGCGGCAATCCCACAATAAAATTCATGGATATATGCTCCCATTTCCACTCTCCGATCGGCAAAGGTTGGAGTGTACCTCCTGGCTTCTGGTGTTCCACTTTTACTTGCTGACATACTACACAATGAGTTGTAAATCTGGCGATGTCCGCTTTCATCTTCTTCCACCAATAGTATCTCTTCAGGTCCTTGTACATCTTGGTGCTTCCCGGGTGTATCGAGTAGCGCGATTTGTGAGCCTCTCTCAAGATCTCGTTCTTCAAGTCGTCGTTGTCTGGTATGCATAGTCTGCCTTGGAGTTCAGGTACACTCTATTGCTGTCCTTGTGATGAAATTCGCCGATGGTTTTTTGGAAACTGATAATCTTGTTGATGGTGTCCATACCTTCCACAGGTGTAGCACATCATATTTAGGGAAAGTGTGGGGCTTTTATTTATTCCTTTGTTTTTCGTATTTTCTAAAATTCAGCTTGGTAGTTTCTGGATTTCCTTCCCTTCTTCTGATCTTGAACCTAATGAAATTCTCTCACATCCTTTTCTACCTTCCTTTCATAGTTCACAACCTCGTGATATTCCTTGAATTCTCTCATAGTCAGTCGCCTCCTGATAATCGGCCTCAATCCACTCTCAAACTGGAATGCTTTCTTCTCGTCTTCGTCTACTGCATTCTTGGCAAACTGTGATAGGTCTGTGAATTTGGTTGCGTACTCCATCATTGACATGCTTTCTTGCTCGAGCTTCATGAACTCAAGTTCCTTCTCTCTTCTGATTGTCTTGGGAAAGTATTCAAGGCAGAAAACTTCCTTGAATTCCATTAATGATCTGACGGGGTTGATCTCTAATATAGAGTTCTACAACCTTCGAGCCTCTCCTTCAAGCATGAAGGATGCAAATATGTGCTCTATCGAGTCAATCCAGGCTTGGGCTACGACAAGATCGGTTGTTCCCTTGAAGACAGTCGGTCCTAACTTCGTGAAGTTCTCAATACCGGTGATATTCCTTTGCACATTGTTATGGAGTTGTACCCGCTATCGCCGCATCAAAGTGGCCGTATCACCCATAGCTTGACGTATGCTGGCAAGTTGCGGATTGTCTGCAATTTCTTCCTCAGCTTGATTCAAACCTGCATGTTAGCCTTTTCTACCGACCATTGAAATTCGCTCTAGGTACCTGTGAAAGAGAAGATAACATCCGCTTTTCCCATCAGTTAAAATCTCATAATGTTAGTATTCAACATTCAACATTCAGAACACAGAAAACTTAAGAAATATCGACACCTTGAAAACTCTTAAACATCGTGTCAAAAGCTTCGGGAATTGATTGAAAACAGAAGATTTAGGCTCTGAAACCACTTTTGTCAAGAACCAAACCGGAAACCTCATTGGAGATCCCAAATTTGAATTCGTAACTCTTACCTAAAATAAAAACTTGGGAGTGGGTAAGTAATATCTAACCATGGTTGCTAAATGAAAAGGATATTATATAAGATATAAGTTATGAAATATTAATGTTCTTAAAATAATATCCAATACAAACAATATTCAAACAAATAGTGGAAGTTAACACGAGTCTAGTGTTTTCAAATCAACTCCTACTATAAATTCAGGTAAAAATCTAAAATAAAATCCTAGAGATGACTAACGTCTATAAAAGACCAAACATCAGAGTATCATGATATATCTGGGAACTCACACGAAGGGACAAATTGTAAGGTGAAGATGTACATTCAAATGCAAGAAATAAACAATGGAAAGAAAGGCGATAAAATACATGTCCCATATTAAGTTAAGTCCCGATAAAACATTTACACAACAGGTAATTTAAATAAAAGAAATTACTAATCTATTACATTACGTCAAAAAAAAATGAATATCTTCTTCATCTTCTTCCAGGCTCCATCTTGATCTTCATCTTCCCAAATAAACTTCATCTAAAAGGCCTGAAAGGTGGTTGCTTAAAAGCATGAGCTACACTAGCCAGTAAGTAAATAACTTCATAATTATGCATGATTAACTTAGAGTCAAGTCATTACTCAATAAATCTAGTTCACACAACAATCAATTTAATTAGATGAAATGAGATGCAGGAGGTCGAGTCTTCATTAATGCATGATGTGCACCTATTTTACAATAATCACCAAATGTGATCGAAACAAACATTCTAATATGAAATGGAGTCTATGTGGATTCCACAAAGACCGATCCATCTTTGGGGAAGATGTCTTAACGGACCATCCCTCCCTAAACTGAGCCATACCCAAAGATATGATCCTCTCTGTCTATTAATCGTTACCTGTTGGTTCGTCATACGATCTCAATCGTGCTACCCGAGGATGCTCACATAGACCCATCCCCCATCATTTGGCAGAAATAGCAAATTATTCTATGTGCGCAACATAGTTTCTAGGGGTTTCAACCTAGAGGAGACAAGCGCCTCACCTTATTTTCAATCATAGGGACGAATCCCAAGGCATCACCAAGAACATCCTCAGAGAACCACACAATATCGATCTACTATCAGAGCTCACTCACATGATTCGGATATTGGGTCTTATCAACATGAAGAGCCCTCACCTATCATCTTTCCTCATGTCTCTTGGGATCATCACCTAGGACGTATCCCTCACCATGGGAGATAACAATCAATTGGTCTATTGGAATGATCAGTCCCTCAACCCACATAAATGTAAGTCTCCCCACTTATTATAATTTTCAGATCATAATATTCTCATGTAATAATCTGAAGTCCCAGAAATATGGACTCAGGAATAGGGTATTACTCGTAGACCAAATCCATGGTCATGAGCCAATGCAGTGCATGTAAGTGGGTGTACATTAACTAAACATTCAATCTTTATGTACATGGTGTAATAACAACCAACAAGCATGTAGATCGTCAATTTCACGAGTAATATGAATCACATTCTAAGTAACATGGATAGTGGGTCCATAAAGTGCAAATCGTATAAGATAATCTAAGTATTGACATTGGATACACCAGATGTATTATCAGTTATAAGTACATTAATCATCCCAATCGAACCTTCATATTTTATCCACAAATGGAAATGGGTCCATGAAGAAGCACGTATAATAAAAATCGCATATGAACTCCATATAACATCACACTTGATATGACTAGATCGATCCGAGGTTATGTACAAGATACATAATATCTAACTGAGGAGCTTAGTCCATACATCATCACGTATAGGGATTGAACAACACATGGAACTAAGTCACACGGAAGGATTTCATATTAACTATGTTTGAATGTGTATAACATAACTCTGAATCGTAACAATGTGAATGTGTATCAAGCATAAGACATCGGTATATAAGGCTAATTCCTCAGGTTTGTAGAGGTCTTTGGCGAGGTCTTCAGTGCACTGAAGCCTGCCATGGCGACCATCTCGGTGGACCAAACTGTCACTCGGCAACAATTCCAGGGGATTCATTCTCAGTGACCTCTTCGGTGCCCTCTTCGGCACACCGAAGCCCACTCGGTGAGCCGAACTGAGACTCAGCGACGAAAATAGAAGGTCAGGGCTTGACCAAGGGTTCAACGACTTGTTCGGTGCACCGAACAGTCCACCGACGGCCCAGAAAGTGTTAGGCGAAGCGTTCGGCGGACCAAGGAGTTTGCCGATCGTCGTGAACCAGCCAAAATCTAGGGGGTTTTCTCCCCAAATGAAAATTAAAACTAAAGGGAAACAATAAATATGCATGGTAACACATTTCTTTCCTAAAACATGATTCTAAACCAACATTCTAAATCAAGGTATTCAAACCATTCCTAAACATTCAAAAGCATGCATGAACTAGAAAATAGAGAGAAATAACCTTAAATCTACTTTAATCAATGAATAAAAATGAAGGTATCTACTTACCTCAAAGAAATGCAAGAAATCCAAGAAGAAACCCTAAGCATGGATGCCCTTTCTCCTTCCTTCTCCTTCAAGCTCTCAAGCACAAAACCTCCTAACCGAAAGAAACATGAGATTCTCTCAACAAAGACACCCATGTCTCTTGATCCAACACATATTAATCCTATCCCTCCAATCTAACAACTCTAATCTAGACCCTAGGATTAGAATGGTTAGTGGGAGTTGGTAATCCCCACTACCCACTCCCTCTCTCCTTCCATCTTAACCACACAAACAAATACACTAGATCTAAACCACACAAACAAACACAATGCTCAAATGAATCTTGACCATTCATCATAAGCATGATCTAGATGATCCAAACACAAATTCAAACATAAAAGGGCCATGCTACAGTGTGTAGCACCAAGGCCTAAAAAGCACAACACATACGATCGCGTGGTCAGATTTAACCCGATCAGCGATCCAAACAAAGGGAAGAACTATCACATGATTTAAAACATAAATATGCATAAATTGGAAGGTTAAAGCCGCTACATCATTTTATTTCCTATTTAACTGCTAAATTAGGTTATCTGGCCGATTCTGCTTCCTAAGTTTATCTGGTTGATCGGATCAGTTTTAATGACTTAAGAAATTTTTAGTGCAACTTATGTTATTAAGGATTTTAAGTATTCTAATCTTAATTAATGAATGAAATTACATTACCAATCTCATTAAATTACTATTTTACCCTAAGATCTCCAGTTAAGATTTGTTTTTGGATTATTCAGGTTATTACAACTACCAAAAGGTAGGATATACCATAAACATTTCCTTTCAGGGGATTATAACCCAGAGGTAGGAAATACCATTACACATTTCCTTTAAGGGGATGGTACCCAAAGGTAGGCAAATACCATAACACATGCAAATACAACATATACTCATCATAACCTCTTATCTTGGGAGTTTTGAATCTAAATAGTGATCATTCTAGGATCACACCCAAAACATGCATATAAAATGCCTTCGTCACACAGAGACCCCACACAAAACACATGCATAACTTATGCATTACATATCCACATGCTTATTCATCTCATACACAACCATTTCTTAGATAAAAACAAGTCTCGTATACTCTTATGAATTAGAACAAACTATATCACAACACAACACACTGTAAGTCACTACACACCTTAATATGGAAATCCAACACCACACGCAATTGTAATGACCCGGATCCTTAAATGAATTTTCCCTAATTATTTTTATTTTAATTAGCATGGGTTAGCATTTAATTAATTTAAATTTAATGGTTTTCTTTACATTAAGCTAAATTGGTATTAAGGGATTTATAAGGTAATTAAATTTGATAAGGGGTTATAAGGTAAATAGTAGATTATGGGGTTAAAAGCGGAATAAGGCTAATTAAGGTTTAAGTGGGATTAGGGTGTTAACCCTAATCTCTATAGCCATTGTTTTGAACGACCAAGAGAGGGAGGGAGCTGTTCGTTGGTTGTGGGAGAAGAGAAGGCTGAAGGTTCTTGGTTGTTTTGCAGAGAAAACAACAACCTAGAAGATTGGAGCATCGATTTTCTCATCGGAACATTCGTTTTGATTTCTAACAAGTAAGTAGATTATCTAGATGATTTGGAGAAATTTTTATAATGTTTTGAGTGTGATCTAAACCAAGTATGGTGTAAATCAAGCATCTTAGATTAGTGGATTTCGTGGAATGTATTGTTTTGATTTAAGGTTTTGTTTAGAAAGCATGTTTATCAGTTCTTGTTTGTGAGATTTATGATTTCCATGAATATATGTTGTTTTGATGCAAGTTTGAATTAAGATGTGTTGTTTTGGGTTCTTAGATGTTAGATTTCCAAGATAAAATGGTTAGAATAGATTTAGTATTGATTAGATACAAGAAAACGGAAGAAAGAACGTATAAGATCGCAGATTTCTGGGTTCGGGTCGCACAGTCGATCGATCCAAAAATGTCGATCGAGCGACATATGTGATCGAGTGCAAGTGTCTTGTGTGTACCTGTTTTAGAGTTTTGAATTGCTTATCATTATATGATATGTTTTATGAGTCTTGGAAGGTTTAGGAAGCCAAGTGGGGTCCATAGTGATCCATGATGATGGATGTAAGGCTATGAGCCTAGTGTATAGAGGCAATGTGCCTAATGTGATGGGTATGATTGTTTGGGTTTTGAGCCTAATAGTGAGACTGTGTGCCTGAAATGAGTTAGATGTGTTTGGCTGAAAGGCTACAAGACTGAATGCTTCCATTCCCGTCCAATAATTAGGATTTCACATCCTAAGTTAGATTAGAGTACTAGAGACTTGATTATGTTCTAGGTTGACTTGGGAGGTTAAATAGATTCCTATGAATAGCTATCTAGGGATTTGGTTATGATCTGTCCAAATTAATCTATGAACAGAAGTATTGACTAGAGTTGATACTCTAACACCTTGGATTGACTATAGGTGGTTAGAATGATAAAGTTTATTTTAATTCGAACATATGATGTCTGTGATGGTTTCCAAGAGTTTATCTATGTGTATGGACGCGTGGAGAAGTTGCTTGGACATTATCACTGAGGTCCTAATATTGTTAATGTTGCATCATTGGAATGCTTATGATGTATTCCAATGGATTGTTTGCGTGTATGGGCGCGTGAGTAGCTTTCACGGGAATTTATCATTTGCATTTCCTAGGGTAGGCATTCATACTTTGGTTAGATGAAGTGGGAGTATTCCTTGATGGAAAGATTTGGGGTTGCCTATTCCCCGTGGGTTGAAAGTCCTACAAAAAGGGAATTTGATTTATGGTTGGTAGAGTGATGAGATGGTTGCTACCGAACCATAGGTTAGCCCCCGGATCAGTAAGAGGGGCTGCCGGATGTCCCTGGAACATAGTTTCCAAAGTTGTTGATGGATTACCGAGGACACTTGGCAGGACATCTAAACATAGGCATTTCTGCACTTCATAATGCATTCTTTGATTGAGCATGTTAAAGCATTTGAATTCCATTCATTTACCATCTCATATCACATCATATCATATTTGTGTATTATGTTATGAATGGTTTATTGATGCATACTAGCATTATGTTATTTGTTTCAATTTATCTGGATCATGCTTGCTGAGTATTCAAGCTCATGCAGTTTGTTATTGACTGCAAGTTGAGATGGGGGTCTTGGAGGAGGACTTTGAGTCATCATAGTTTAGTTTACTTTAATTGTTAAGCCTTTCCTGTAATGACATTTATTTATTTAATTGATTTGATTTGTAAGGCTCAGCTGAAGCCAATTGATTTTACATTTATTGGAACTTTGATGTAAAAATGTAGGTTTTTACTTCCGCTACTTAAACTCTGTTATTCATGAATTAAATTAAGTTTATCACATGCCTTGTGTGATGCAAATCCGCGGTCCAGCGATGGATCCCGAATGTCGCGTCTTGAGATTCGTGCCTTTTCCACATGGGAAGTCAGGTTAGGATCTAGGGCGTGACAGATTGGTATCAGAGCAATGGTTTTCATTTTCAGAGTAGGAAGATTGGAAAACTTAGATCTAAGTATCACGTAGAAATCAGAAGTTAGGTGGAGAAACTTAGAAATGTTATTTAGGATTGTGTGTTGATTGCTGTATGAGATTGTATGACTGTCTGTGTGTGAACATTTAGATAAGACTAGGTTGGTGACTTATGAGATTTTGTGGTGATGTAGTAGATGGCAGGAGGGAGAGGTAAATCTGTTGTGGGAGGGACATCATCCTCCAGTGCTGGACATGAGGCTGGACCTCAACTTACTGACCTGTATCGGATATTGGGGGACATGATGACCATCTAGAGGGATCAACTGCAGCAGAGGACTGAGGTTAGGTAACCTGCAGTGGCTCCTACGACCTGGCTTGAACGGTTTAAGAAGCTGTTTCCACCTACATTCGAGAGTGTAAGTGAACCGCAGCTAGCCCAGGACCGGTTGCTTGACACGGAGAGGATACTCAGAACCATGGACTGCCCGGAAGCCGAGTATGTGAAGCTAGCCACCTTCATGCTGAAAGGTGAGGTGTTCCATTGGTGGGCTATGGAGGAGAGGAATTATGAGGGGGCGATGTCTTGGACTACCTTCAAGGGTAGATTCTTGGATACTTTCCTTCCTAGCAGTTACTGCAGACAGATGGCTCTAGACTTCATGAGACTAGAGCAAGGGAGTCAGACTGTGACTCAGTACGAGGTTAGTTTTTACAGGATGTCCAGGCATGCACCTCATATTGTGGCAGAGGAGATTAATAGAGCTGCCAAGTTTGAGGAAGGTCTCCGACCAGTGATTTGGTCCAGGGTGATCCCGCAACAGCTCAAGACGTATGCTGAGGTATTGGAGTGCGCTAAGCACATAGAGTGCGACTTGGATAGAGTCTCTGTCCAGAGGGACTAGCAGCCGAAGCAGGACAAGGGAGGACGTTTCCATCCCTACCACCAGAAGCAAGGATATGAGAAGCGCCGCGGAAGTACTCCACAGTCTGGCACTACTGCAACTGTACCGGTAGCAGTTGGCACCCAGCCACATCCACCACCACAGCAACCTCAACAGCATCAGCAGTTTGGAGAAAGAGACTCGTGGGTGTGTTATAATTGTGGTAAGCTAGACCATCTCCAAAAGAATTGCAGATTAGCTCCATGTCCGACTCAGGGGCAGAGGGATTCTCGGAATGTTACAATTGTGAGAGATCTGGCCATAATCAGAAGAACTGTAGACTTCCACCACGTCAGGCTCAGAAGGGCGGGGTCAATGTTCTGACTGAACCTCAGGCTACATACTGGGATGACCGTGCCACTAATGCGATTGTAGAAGGTATTTTGCATTTATTTCATACACCTGCGCATGTATTGTCTGATTCGGGTGCATCCCATTATTTCATTGCTGTTTGTTATGTTATTCCTTGGTTTGGAACCAAATGTGCTTGAGGTGCCTGTTAGTATAGTTAATCCAGTAGGTAGTGTTGGTACTTTTCACCGGGTATGTCGCGCCTATGTGGTGAGAATTGGAGATCTGAATTTGGAGGCGGATTTGATTGTACTCGACATGACGGAGTTCGATGTGATCCTTGGCATGGACTGGCTAGCAGCCTATCATGCCAAAGTGAATTGTTTTAAGAAGACAGTTGTGTTTGATATTCCTAATGGGAAGCAGCTCACCTTTCTCGGGATTTAGAAGGATGGTTACCAGTTGGATTTTCTGGGTATAGCAGATGGAGTGAGTCAGTTGCCCTTAGGAGATATTCAGACTGTGCGTGATTTTGAGTCTGTCTTCCTTGATATTCCTGGTTTTCCTCCCAGGAGAGAGATAGACTTCTGCATTAACTTGGTGCCGGGAACTTCTCCCATAATGCTTGCAACTTACCGGATGGCTCCGACTGAGTTGCGTGAGCTGAAGGAACAGTTTGATGGTTTAAGTAGGCTTAGGTTCATCAGACCGAGTACTTCACCGTGGGGTGCACCAGTCCTATTTGTTAAGAAGAAGGATGGGTCACTCAGATTATGTGTGGATTACCGGCAGTTGAACCGGGTCACTATTA